>JAPJBO010000346.1:0-150000 GCA_030068145.1 Diplonema papillatum
AAACAAAATCGAAGGAAGCTGCTTGGTAGATCTCGCTCCTGCCGGCGCTTGCACGAAATTAGCTGAATTAAACGCTCATTAAATTCTTCCTCGGTACGGTTGCCTTCTGAGCCGTCGTCGCCGAAACCGGCGTCCGAATTTAACTTCTGTTTAATAGCTTCTACCAAGCAAACCTCGAATACATTTCACAATGTGCCTCGGTTGTGTTCCTTAACTGGATTGCTGGCGCGATGGGATGAGCTGCCCGGCGAAATGTGGCCGCCATGGCGGCTGCAGTTGCGGGCGTAGCCGGCGCGACCGCAAGCAGACGGCTGCGTGCGCAACCACCGTTGCCAGCTCGACCGGCGTGTGGGCACGGGCTTGCGCTGCCGTGGGCCCGATCGCGCTCTTCACGCTACCATGGGATTGTCCCAATGGCTTCTATCCCAATGGTCCCAGCCAGCAGCTCAAGTCGGGAGAAAGCAGACTGGAACGAATATTCCCTCCCTTCTTAAGCAGAGGCCAGACGCGCGGAAGCGCACCTGACGAAGCGCCGTTCCTCCCTTAATAGGTTAGCAATTTCCCTCTCAACTACACCTTGCTCGAGGACGCGCTCTCTCGGCCTGAGGCCACAGAAGCCAACTTCAGACCATCTGTGTTCCAGCCTGCTCGGGAGATCCGCAATGTTCCGATCCCCGGGAACCCATTGGAACCAAACCCTGGCTCTCGCTTGCGCCAGGAACTCCCAGAGCGCATGAACAGGAGCCAGGAGCTGTTTCGTCCTGGACTTCCCTTGAACCAGGTTCCCAAGCACTGTCTGATTGTCTACCCAGACCGAGACAGTGTAGTCCTTCCGCCCCGTGAACCATAGTCGAAAGGCCACAGAGACCGCCGCGAACTCCAGAGCATGGATCGGCAGACCGGACCCCTGCGGAACCGCATAGGAGAAGTACTCGACAGCCACCGGACGATCGTCTTCCAGTACTATACAGACGGCGCCTAAACCATACAAGCAAGCATCGGTGAGGAGGACGTACCTGATGGCACAGCCACGCTGGACCGCCCTCACCGGCACCGATCTCTGGAACGTGCTCGGGTCCCCCTCCAACACTTTAACCCACCAGCTCAAGGCAACCTCAAGGGGCTCGCCGAGCTTGAAGCCGACAAAGGTCGACGAAGAATTAGCGCGCCTAAATATAGGCTGGAGAGGCACCCGGCCAACCTTGCCATACAGCGCCGTCGAAGCGAAGCCGAGCTTGCCTGCAAGCGCCGCTGCCTCACCCGGTGCAAGGGAGTCACGCGCCAGAACGTCTTTCAGCCGAGATACCAGGCCGCTTTTTCTTGCCCCGGAGAGAGAGATGCTCACTGCCTCCGCAGTTACCGCGAACACGAGGCCCAGGTGGCGAAATGCCCTGCCCTGTGTCGTTTTCTCCGGGTTGAACGTAGTACGCAGAATATCCTGAAGGAGCTCTAAGACGTCCGCCAGCACCTTGTCATCCTCCGACCTACAGGGCGCCGCGAAATCGTCAAAATACTGACATAGAGGCACCTTTAGACCAAGGCGAACAACGCTCGCCAGCACCTTGGCGAAGGCGTTGTAGTGCGTGACGGCCGCCGCCTCGCCGAAGGACAACCTTTCCATGCGGAAGAAACGCATCGCCCCATTCGGATCCTCAGCCACCACGCACCTGCACACTTCATCATTCCTGGCCCGGAGCTGGCGGTAAGCCTCTTTATGGTCCAGCCCTACTGAGTAGAATGAGGAGCCGTCGGGCGAACTGGCCGCCAGCAGCCTCGCCACCTCCGCGAACATGTCCGCTGTATCGAGGCGCACCTTCGTGGTAGTGAAGACGGCTTTGTTCACAAGGGCCATGCGACCATCGTCGCACGGACGCAGTTTCACCGGACAACCCTCCTGGTCGGCTTTCACCTGGCGAATAACAAAACGCCGCAGAAACACAGCATTCGGGGGAGGCACCTGCACCTCTACCATGTAGCCCGCCTCCAGCTCCCTCTGGATGGAGTCCCAGACAGCACCCTTGTTCGCCGGGTTGTCTGACCGGATGGCCTTCGCCGAGCGCGCAAGTACATCGCTTTGGCGGCGCAGGAGCTGCTCGGTCGTGAGTTCGGGCACGCCTGGGCCAGCAGACGGATACAGAGACTCGTATCCTACACACCCGACCATCGGACACGCTGTCCTCAGGTTCTCCAACAGGTCGTCGGCACCTACCACGCCCAGGTCTGCGACTAGCTCGGCGAGCAGTTCGACATGGCACGAGTCCCCCTCTCTCTTCCCGAGCTCGAGGGACCTTCTTCGCCAACGCACAAGGAAGTCTGACCGCATCTGCTGGGCTTCCTTCACTGGGGTCCTTGCACAATAAAGGATCGCAGAATACAGCGCGTCATCCATCCGCTCCACTTCCTTCGCCGAAGGCATCGCTTCCGAAGCACACTCTTCAGCAAACTTGTACCTTTCCACCACGTCGTGAACCTCTGCGGGTTTGAGGGGGGGAAGACAAGATCCCGACACTGCAGAGCAGCGCCCTTCCTTCGCTTGTTGCTGACCTTGTCGACGATGATGATGATGATGTTGATGATGTTGATGATGTTGATGATATTCATGATGCTGATGATGTTGATGGTCTTGATGGGGAGGGGTGCGGGAGGGACCTAGCATGACCGGCTCGGGGTCCAGACTGCTTGGGGACGCCCTCGCCACGGCAGGGCGAGGCGATTCGGGCAGGGGACTGACTAGTCACCTCGTAGTGTTTTGCCTCTTCGCGGGAGGAGCGCCTTCAGCTCCCGCGCTCGGCCTGACAACACCTTTGCCCCTGTGCTGCTGTCTGTCCCTCCAAGCTGGCGGGTTGGACTCCTTCTTCGCTGCCGGCTGCCTGGCTTCGGGCTTCTTCGCGGACTGCGCCATCAGCTTCATCTGCAGATGCATGACTGTCTGGTCATCGAGGCGCAGGAGGCGGCCGCGGGCTTCCTCCAAGACCCTCGCGCCGGGTACCGCCTTCGTCACGCTGGCAAAAGCGCGACGGACAGCCTCGTCATACTGTCTCGCCAGGCTCGACCCGAACTGAGCCGCGATGTCCGCGACAAGCGCAGGGTAGCCGAAAATCACGGGCAACGGTTCCTCCCCAAACGCCCCCGCCATCCCCGCTATCACGAACAGCCGCTGAAGAGCACAAACAAGCTGGATCGATGTTAGGACCTTTCTTTCCGACGACACCCAACCGGGCTCAGCAGGGGTAAACGGCGGCTTCGCGACGTCGACAAACGGCAGGGCGACATCCTGCCTCTCGAGGCGATGCTGGAAGGCGTTGAGGTCCACGTGTGACGGCTTGAGGGCAGCCGGCAGGTCTTCCAGGCCATACCTTCTGAGTTGTTGTGCCACCTCAAGCACCCGGAGCGGCTGGTCCTTCGGCCTGGCTGCCCTCGCGTCCTCCCGCCTCACGGCCTCCTCCTTCTCCCTTTGCTCGTGGCACCTGTACCACTTCTTCGCGGCAGACCGAAAGATCGGCGGCAGCTTCGCGTCCACGTTGTGCACGCCGTCGTTGACGGCACACTCCAGGAGGGACCCGTAGGCCAAGCCACCCAGGTGGGACGTCACTTTCACGAAGGTCTCCGCTGCCTCCCCCCGCAGGCCGGCCGCCCACGCTTCAAACGTCACTACGCGGAGGATCTTGTACAAACGCGGCGCAGACGCCTCTTCCTTCCACTTCGCCGCTGCCACCTCTTTGATGTCCGCCCACACCTTGTCTGCCGACGCCTGATCCCAGTCCTCAAGGAGGTCCAGCCTGGGGGTCTCCCCGCTGTCGGACAGCAACACCTCGGCTCTGCCCTCCCAAAACCGTGCGACTCCAGACATGCTTACCTTCTTTCTCACGACACCTGTGGAACAGTAGGGGCCCCTCCCTTGAGAGATCATGCAGGCAATACCTTGACTGAGAAGGGCTCACGGCCCTCTTCCGGAGAAGTCACAAGGACAGTCTCTGGGACAGGACACACGGCCCTCTTCCGGAGGAGTCACGGAGACAGCCTCTGGGAAGGGCGCACGGCCCTCTTCCGGAGAAGCCACATGGGCAGTCTCTGGGAAGGGCGCACGGCCCTCTTCCGGAGAAGTCACAAGGACAGTCTCTGGGACAGGGCACACGGCCCTCTTCCGGAGGAGTCACGGAGACAGCCTCTGGGAAGGGCGCACGGCCCTCTTCCGGAGAAGCCACATGGGCAGTCTCTGGGAAGGGCGCACGGCCCTCTTCCGGAGAAGTCACAAGGACAGTCTCTGGGACAGGGCACATGGCCCTCTTCCGGAGGAGTCACGGAGACAGCCTCTGGGAAGGGCGCACGGCCCTCTTCCGGAGAAGCCACATGGGCAGTCTCTGGGAAGGGCGCACGGCCCTCTTCCGGAGAAGTCACAAGGACAGTCTCTGGGACAGGGCACATGGCCCTCTTCCGGAGGAGTCACGGAGACAGCCTCTGGGAAGGGCGCACGGCCCTCTTCCGGAGAAGCCACATGGGCAGTCTCTGGGAAGGGCGCACGGCCCTCTTCCGGAGAAGTCACAAGGACAGTCTCTGGGACAGGGCACATGGCCCTCTTCCGGAGGAGTCACGGAGACAGCCTCTGGGAAGGGCGCACGGCCCTCTTCCGGAGAAGCCACATGGGCAGTCTCTGGGAAGGGCGCACGGCCCTCTTCCGGAGAAGTCACAAGGACAGTCTCTGGGACAGGGCACATGGCCCTCTTCCGGAGGAGTCACGGAGACAGCCTCTGGGAAGGGCGCACGGCCCTCTTCCGGAGAAGCCACATGGGCAGTCTCTGGGAAGGGCGCACGGCCCTCTTCCGGAGAAGTCACAAGGACAGTCTCTGGGACAGGGCACACGGCCCTCTTCCGGAGGAGTCACGGAGACAGCCTCTGGGAAGGGCGCACGGCCCTCTTCCGGAGAAGCCACATGGGCAGTCTCTGGGAAGGGCGCACGGCCCTCTTCCGGAGAAGTCACAAGGACAGTCTCTGGGACAGGGCACACGGCCCTCTTCCGGAGGAGTCACGGAGACAGCCTCTGGGAAGGGCGCACGGCCCTCTTCCGGAGAAGCCACATGGGCAGTCTCTGGGAAGGGCGCACGGCCCTCTTCCGGAGAAGTCACAAGGACAGTCTCTGGGACAGGGCACACGGCCCTCTTCCGGAGGAGTCACGGAGACAGCCTCTGGGAAGGGCGCACGGCCCTCTTCCGGAGAAGCCACATGGGCAGTCTCTGGGAAGGGCGCACGGCCCTCTTCCGGAGAAGTCACAAGGACAGTCTCTGGGACAGGGCACATGGCCCTCTTCCGGAGGAGTCACGGAGACAGCCTCTGGGAAGGGCGCACGGCCCTCTTCCGGAGAAGCCACATGGGCAGTCTCTGGGAAGGGCGCACGGCCCTCTTCCGGAGAAGTCACAAGGACAGTCTCTGGGACAGGGCACATGGCCCTCTTCCGGAGGAGTCACGGAGACAGCCTCTGGGAAGGGCGCACGGCCCTCTTCCGGAGAAGTCGCTGAGGACGCTCTCTGGGCCCGCATGCTCCGATGCAGAGCGGCATGGTCCCTAGGGACTTGCCGCACCCGTACTTGCTTTTCGGTTCAAGTCAGTCTCGGGAAGCGACAGTCACGAGATACCAAACAAAATCGAAGGAAGCTGCTTGGTAGATCTCGCTCCTGCCGGCGCTTGCACGAAATTAGCTGAATTAAACGCTCATGCAATTCCCTCATATCCCAACACTTGAAATTTTGTTCCCTTATATCCCAATGGGATTGCCTTGCCCAAGGTAATCCCAATTGGGATATAAGGGAACAAAATTTGAAGTGGTGGGATATAAGGGAAATTCACCTAAAGTAAGAGCTCGTCACTCGCACAACCGCGGCTGATACAAAACTAATGATGATGGTGATGGGAAGAGAAAGTTGATTTCGTTGAACGTGATCGTTTTCTACGTCTCAGGACGCAAGTGAAAACGCCACGGTTTGCGGCGACGAGCTTCTCATTTCCTCCAGCAGTTCATGTTTGGTATAAAAAAACACCCCACCCCCCGATTGAAATTGGAAGGACGTATATTTGCCGGCTCGTCGGAATAGGGGTATACAAGAGAGGAACTTTTTCTTACCTTCTCGAATTCCGCGTCGAGGAGCTCACTCAGCTCTTCGCGCGCTTCTTTGAGGGTCTCGGAGCAGATGGTGTCCTCTTCCGTCTTGCCGCTGTTGTCGGTTTCGTAGGTGAACCAGGCCGGGTAGTATTCGCCGAAGATGCACCGGGTGGCGGCGGTAGGGCACACGATTTTGAGCCCGCTGCGCGTCTCATACGGAAGAAGGGTCAGCAGCCGCTTCCCGAGCTCCTTGTACTCCAAACCGGACCCGCTGAGTCCGTGCAACACGAACAGTGTCGTCGTGTGCTCTTCTTCGGGCGGGATCTCGAGCCAGCCCTTCTTGGCGAGTTCGGGGTTGTCGTTGCGCCACGACATGATGCGGGTCTCGATGCTCAGCCCTTCGAGGATTTCGTCGTCCGTTTGGTCGGAGTACGTGACCATCATGTTACGGACCTTTTCCAACTTCATCTTCGGGCATTCGTCCTCGTCGGCGATGTCCGGGAACTTGTTCGCAAGCTTCGTAAGCTTGCTCTCGTGCATGGTCTCGTGCTCTTCGTAGCTCAGCTTGTACATGATCGGGGCCATCGGGAAGTTTTTGACGAGACCTTGGCACAGAAGGCGCGTGCAAGCTTTCGTTGTAACGGGGGAACGGGGCGGGTGTGAGTGTTTCTCTTTGTTTCCTGGCGCGTGTGTGTTTTGCAGTTTGGAGTCGTAAACTGGCGCATGCTTCGATGCTTGTGCAGTTCAATGTCGCGAGTTGCATGTGCATGAGCCAAAACACTCCCCTGCGTGATCGAACGTAATCGAGTTTAACCACTTACGGACGGAGGGGGGGGAGAGTTAATTTGGGGAAAGGGGGGCTCCATAGCAACCCTTGTGTATCCGTTGAGAGCTCGGAGCAGGATTTCTGCCCGATGAACGACGCATTCTAAAGATTTGTGTCAGATCTTTCCGATGAAGCAAACGGCGACCACTTTCGACCATTCTTCGGCCTCTCACCCGCGAACTTGACACCCGCGAACTTTCTCAAACTAGCTACCACTACAGTGGTACTTCGTCCTTGAGTGGTTAATACTTTGGCTTAGAATGTGAGGCGATCATCGCCGGCGTCGCGGTTATCTCTTCGCACGTGATTGTGCCATACTTTCGCCTTTTCTGCTCGTCTTGATCGTCGCGTTCAGGAGCGCGCTAGGGGGCAATGGCTGGCAGGTGGATGCCAACAGGCGCAAGTGGGCCAAACATGTAGAGCGCCATTGATGCTTTGGTCTGCTAACTCCACCCTCCATCCGTCCAGGAGGAAATATAGAGGTAGAGGCGCAAAGACAATACAAGCACAAGCTGTTTTGTTCTTCGCTTACAACACCGTATGTTGTGTTTTTTTCACTCAGCTTACAACATTGTATGCTGTGTTTTTTTCACTCAGCTTACAACATTGTATGCTATGTTTTTTTCACTCAGCTTACAACATTGTATGCTGTGTTTTTTTCACTCAGGACTATTTTCCCTGTGGTGTGTTTGTCGTGTAGGGTAGATCCGCGTGATTTACCTCGCACATCCGTCGAACACGTGTTCGGTAGATACAGCACTTAGGATCCTTCGATTCTTTGTCTGGCAGCTTCGTCGGGCGTTTCCTTCCAACAGCTGGCGCTTCTGCAAAGAAAAAGAGACCGAACAAAACCTTTCGTCAGAACACAAGAGAAAAAAGCACAGGAAGCAGAAGGGAAAATCCACCCAGCTCGGTGCTAGGTTTTTATGCAGACGACTCCTCGGGATAGGTGAAAGGAGAGCGCGTCCTGTGTTCCGGGCCTCATGGGAGGATGGTTTCGGACGCGTGGAAACTGCGGGAGCTGGTTGGATGTGCACCGTGGGGGGGGGATTGTAAGGATGTGCTTGCAGGCTGATGCCGTGAGTCGAAGATCCGCGTGGTGGCTTTCCTATTGGCGCTGTTGCCCGCTGTTGTGTGTGTGGGGGTTGTCCCTGTGTTACGGACGGTGAATGCCGTTGTGACATTGATCAACCCTGTCTCGCACAGGCTCGCCAGACTGTGCTAACTTCGACTTGCTCTCGAGCGGTCACCCGCGATGTCTCCTTTTGCTGTGACCCAGTGCTGCTCTTCTTCCGATACCAAGCTGTTGGCGCAATGCACGCCATTTTCCTTCACAGCTCGCAGCACGTGCAGTACCGAAAAGTGGCACACGACCCCCCGCATGACGTCAGCTGTATCCTTGGACTAGCGAGGAAGGCCTGGGCTCATTTTTTTTGGGGGTGCTTCTGGCGACTTTAGGGTACTCGCGTGGTGTGGCCGGCGACGTTATTCATGTGCATGCTTTTCGGGACTGGGCCCTTTTTGCGGTCGTTTTTGGGTCACCTGTATAGAGCCCAGGCTCGCTTTGGAGGACTGTGGTCACTAGTTGCTGGGCGGAAGCACCGCCACCGCACGTAGGCCATCCAAGCCTCACGTGATGGCCCCATAGGTCAATGGTACGAGATGACAGGCTCGCTGACATCACCCGTTCACAGTGAGCTGGTTGACGGGGGTCTGATGCTAACTGTCATCGTGAGTGGCGACACGTGGGTTGACACAGAGGCAACCAAGCAAGCATTCATTGACGGCCTGGTTGCAGACATCTCCTCGACGGCGCTGACTGGGTGGAGCGCGCTGAAGTCGACGATGATGAGCACGTTGTTGGTTATAGCTGGCGTTTGGTGTCGACTCATCTGCATTCCTCCACTGTGTTGTTGACACGTCACTAGGGTTTCGGGTCCAGGGCAGCGCTTGGGCATCTGTGCGTAGCAGCGCACCGCTAGCAGCACGTTGCAGGACGATCGCAGAGTCCCGCTGGCGCCGCTCGGACCGCTTTCTCGATTTGCTTTGGTTGACGTAAAGGCTCTTTGAAGATTGCTTACTCACTTGGGGTCGTCCATCGGCGGGCCGGATGAACCATTCAGCACGCCCCCCATTCAACATCTTGGCCACAACCCCTCCCCCACACGAGCGACGCTGCTGTGAAAGACAGCTGAAAGAAACGTCCCCAGTCCTGCAAACGGAGATCGTCTAACGATGACCCGAAGTGTGCAGGGTGACATCGTCACTTCCGACCTCAGGACCACGCGATGAGTGGGCTCGCAAGGATGAGGCGCGAGTTGTGGCACTTTTCTTTCGTTCTGGAGAACTGCAGTTTCCCAAGCGGTCCAGAAATCTGTCGGGGTGGAACAGTCAGCGTGACTGTCTGTCATCATCATGCGGTGCAAAGACCCGACGGGTTGCTACAGAGCTACACAGCTGCATTGGCTTGCAGGAGTCACCAAGTGTGCATCCTCTCACGGTCTTCAACGATCAGTGCGAAAGCGTGTTTCCGACGATGACACACGATTGTGACGCAGAGACCCGACGGCTCAAAGGTTTGCAGCTGTCAGTCTGTACCGAGACACGTGCATCTTCTCACGGTCTTCCCTACCAGCGCGAAAGCGTGTTTCCGATGATGACATTCCATCATATGGTGCCGACACCCGGCAGCTTGAAGGCTTGCAGCAGTCAGCCCAGATGTGCATCTTCTCGCGGTTTTCACAGACCCGGCGCTCGAAGGCTTGCAGCAGCCGGTCTGTACCGGGAGTGCATCTTCTCACGGTGTTCACAATGATCAGCGCGAAAGCGTGTTATGTCGCGCAGAGACCCGGCGCTCGAAGGCTTGCAGCAGCCAGTCTGTACCGGGAGTGCATCTTCTCACGGTGTTCACAATGATCAGCGCGAAAGCGTGTTATGTCGCGCAGAGACCCGGCGCTCGAAGGCTTGCAGCAGCCAGTCTGTACCGGGAGTGCATCTTCTCACGGTGTTCACAATGATCAGCGCGAAAGCGTGTTATGTCGCGCAGAGACCCGGCAGCTCGAAGGCTTGCGGCAGTCAGTCTGTGCCAACGGGTGTGCATCGTCTCACGGTGTTCACGGTGATCAGCGCAGACGCGTGTTTCCGACGATGACACTGTGTCATGTGGCGCAGAGACTCGGCAGCTCGAAGCCTTGCAGCAGTCAGTCTATACCAATAGGTGCATCTTCGCACGGTGTTCACGATGATCAGCGCAGACGCGTGTTTCCGACGATGACACAGTGTCATGTGGCGCAGAGACCCGGCAGCTCGAAGGCTTGCGGCAGTCAGTCTGTACCGGGAGTGCATCTTCTCACGGTGTTTACGGTGATCAGCGCAGACGCGTGTTTCCGACGATGACACTGTGTCGTGTGGCGCAGAGACCCGGCAGCTCGAAGCCTTGCAGCAGTCAGTCTATACCAATAGGTGCATCTTCGCACGGTGTTCACGATGATCAGCGCGGACGCGTGTTTCCGACGATGACACTGTGTCGTGTGGGGCTGAGACCCGGCAGCTCGAAGGCTTGCGGCAGTCAGTCTGTACCGGGAGTGCATCTTCTCACGGTGTTTACGGTGATCAGCGCAGACGCGTGTTTCCGACGATGACACTGTGTCATGTGGCGCAGAGACCCGGCAGCTCGAAGCCTTGCAGCAGTCAGTCTATACCAATAGGTGCATCTTCGCACGGTGTTCACGATGATCAGCGCGGACGCGTGTTTCCGACGATGACACTGTGTCGTGTGGGGCTGAGACCCGGCAGCTCGAAGGCTTGCAGCAGTCAGTCTGTACCAACAGGTGTGCATCGTCTCACGGTGTTCGCGGTGATCAGCGCGGACGCGTGTTTCCGACGATGACACCGTCATGCGGCGCAGAGACCCGACGGCAGCTCGAAGCCACACTGCTGCTGCGTGTAGATCTGGCAGAACCGCTCGACCGCCTTGGTGTACAGCAGCATGTCCCAGCGGTTGGCAGTGGCAACGGCCTGCCTCTCCTCTTCGTCCTCGGCCACCTTGTAGCTTCCCTTCCGCACCGTTTTGGTCAGCACGGGATCCGACATGTCAACGCCGGTCACGCACTGCAGCAACGCCAACGACGCTTCGAACTCTTCCATGACCAGGATCACGTCGAAGTCAGCCATGGCTGCCACTGCGCGGTCGTAGACGTCCTTCGTCACGTCCGTCTCCGCCTTGCAAGGCTTCCCGGAGAGCATCTTCGCCAGGCAATTCCTCGTCGAGGGTTCCTGCGCGAAGGTCATCAGCGTGAACGCGTCGGGGTTCGCGCTGGCCATGAAGAGGCGGTCTCGGAACGCTTGCTTCATGAGGAGCCCGCAGCACGGCCACTCCTTCTGCCCGTGGTGAAACGCGGAGATCACTCGGTCCACGGGTTTCCGCACGTTGAGCACCAGCAGGTCGATTTCACCGGACTGCCGCCGCGCGACGTCGCCTTTGTTGAAGGCCTCGTGCCCGTAGCAACCCGCAACGCCGTCGCACGGCTGCTGGTTCTTCGGGTTGCCCATGCACGGCTCCGCCGAGCAGCCGACGGCCGTCCGCAGCGCGGTCGTGAACGCGGTGCCGCCCGCCTTCGGCACGTGGACGAACCTGATTTTCGCGACTTTCCCCGCTTTTTGGGGGGGGCCCTTTTTCGGGGGCGGCGCCGCGGCAGGGGGCGGGGGGGTCGGTTTGGCTGCGGCGGGCGTGCTTGGGGGCCGGTCGGGGGTTTGGGCGGCCAAGGTGCGTTCGATGCTGGAGAAGTCGGCTGCGTCGACGGTGAAGGAGGGGTCGCTGGCTTGGAGGTGCTTTTCGAGCTCCGCTGCAACGGCGTACGCGCGGCGTACTCGGTTGTGCAGGAACTCCAAGCTCACACCCTTCGGATCCAGCGACGTGGCCCCAGACGGCCAAGCGTAGACCTTTCCGTTCTGGTGCTGGATCTTCACCAGGCCGACCGCCTTGTTATACGCGAGGACCACGCCGACCGACCCGCACAGCGGAGCCATGCTGTCGTCCCACTGCAGAACCGGGACCGACAGCACCAGCGAGCGCGCCCAGTCGCAGTCTTCGGTGACGGTCACGTTCTGCCCCACGTGCGAGGCGGGCTCCGCGCCGCCGCCGCCGCCGCCGGCAGCCCCGCCCGAGGTCAGTAGGTACGCCGCGACGAACAGGCCGAGGGAGAACACGACCAGCAGGTTGCCTTTGCTCGCGTGCGGGTCTTCCTTCCGGAGAGCAGGCTTCCGGACCATCGAGCCCCCCCCGCGCTACTTTCTGGCTGTGGCGCCGGCGGAGCCGGTAGACGGCGTTCTTCTTGCGAATAAGCACCTGTTCTGTCGACAGTTGAAGCTCGCTTGAGATTCAGGGAATTTAGTGTTTCTGTGACCACACAGAAATTTGGGTTCAGCGCCGGGCGTGAGCCAAACACCTCCGTAAGGCGTTAAAACTGGTCGGAGGAAGGTATTTTAGGCTACGTAGTGTAAGGCTACGTACGTAGTGTAAGGCTACGTACGTACGTACATGCGGACTGATTTATTATGTGCTCGCGTGTTATCACTGCACAGTACCACCCACATGTAGTGCTGTGTGTGGAGTATTCACAGACACGCTGTGATGTCCTGCAGTGGTGTACACACATCTACAGTAAGTACGATCTACGTACACAACATCAAGCGTCTCAGGACATGGTACTACACCTTCCTCAACGGCATTTTTCAAAGCCGCTGTTGTTAGAAACCTCGTCATTGGATCCAGAGATCAGGTTGCAAGGTGGCCCCGTCTGCTGGACATCGGCGTACTGCTGGTATTCAGAAGGCTGGGATGTCGTTGTGCTTTCTGGTAAACCGCTAAACTGTACAACTCGCGCCGAAGAAGATACAGAACCTGGAGTTTTGTATGTTCTATACATGGGGGTGTTCCTGTATTTACAGGTGATCTCACGTTGTGTCTTTTCGCATGCTACGCCACATGTTGTTATCAGTCATTCTGGTCCGAGGGAGTTGTTGAAATTTTTCGAATCCAATATTTTCAGCTTCCGCCCCTCAGCGGGCTCCAGACCTCCATATCTGACGGATTGTGCCTAACACTATGCTACCGCAAGCTGCAGATACCCTGCCCTGAGCTGCTATGTCGTGGTAGTCATATAAATCCACCACCGAACAAGTCCAGTTTTCTATTTTGTTCAAGCTCAACGTGCGTTGGGGCTAGGTACCAGAGATACAATCCAGTGACGAGTGCGTGTGCAATGCGACCCTTTCGGGGTGGCGCACGGTTGTGCGTTGTTGTGCGCGACACAGCCAAGCCAGTTCTGCAGTGGGCACCCATATGGGGCGGCAAGCGACTATGCAATTCCCAGAATCGCGCGAAATAGGATGCTGTAACAAACGGCGTCAGGAACAGAGGCGAAAAGGGAAAGAAGGCAACCCCCCGTGCCGGCCAGGAGGCGCGAGCGACGGAGAGGTGGTGAGAGGATCGCATCAAAAAAAAACGAAAGCAAAAAAAAAAGAAGAAGAAGAAAAAGGCTTTGGGCTGCAAAACAACCACACACAACCGGCCACAACACGGCAAAACAACGGCAACAGCAGTGGCGTTCTCCCTCGGAAACGAAAAGAAGAACGGTACTCTGCAGTGATTCCCGGACGCAGCAAAAATCGGTTGTTTTTAGCGGAAACATCTTTTGTGGGCAGAGGGCGCAGCTACGCCTTGCTGAGCCGTACATTTATTCGGGCAGGCAGCGGTGTGAGGGCTCCCAAAGCCACGCACTGACTCATGCGGGAGGATCCTTCCGTCCACGTTGCAGTGGGCGAGCGGAAAAAAATGAACATTTCCGAGGGAAATGGCCAAAGTGCTTGCCTGCCTTGGGCACTTGCACTTTCCTGGTTTCATGCCAAAACGCAGCTGCCCGTGGGAAATCACCAGTCTTCTGGATGAAACAAATCACTCAGCGCCTCTCTCACACACTCTCTCTCTCCCCCAAGCTTCGAGAAGCTGGAGTTAATTATTTGGCAAAACAATACCCTGAAGGTTCTCCCCAAGGCTTACGCTTCACGTGTAGAACGTGGATTCCACACGGTTAAATTCAGGTGCCACGTGTGGATTTTGATTTATTTTTTCCTTCACATGTGCTTCCACGTGTGAACCCACAGGTTGGTCTACATGCAGGGGAGTCTAGGCCCGGTCGGTCGTGACAAGTCGCCAAGGATGCACAGCCAAGTGTCGCCAAGTCCGGATGAAAAGGATACTTTTCCCCCGAACCGCAAGGCGTCCACACGTCGGGGCTTACGCAGCTCTTTTGTCTTGGAGCTAAATACCTGCTGTAAATCAGTACGTAGGGTCAGGCAAAGGATAAATAGAGCATAGGGGCTCACCTGCCAGTGTTGCATGTCTTTGCCTCTGCCTCCTCTCCGGCCTCAACCCTCCAGTGTCGCGGTGGTAAGCAACAGCAGGATCTGCCGACCGGAATCCCCGGTACTGCGGTTGATTCCCCAGAGGAATCTGCAGAAAAGATAGTACGTGCCGACAACGTACTGATATCAGCACGTGTGTACACGTACTGATTCAGAATGTGTTCAAAAAGAAATGCGTAGTTTTGTTGAAACTAAGAAAATTGACGTGCTGAAATCAGTTCAGCATGCTGAACGTAAAGCCTGCCGCGCGTATTTTCTCTGAAACCGAAAACGGAGCGTAAGCTCTCCCCAAAACACCAAAAAAGGCGTGCTCGAAACGGACACCCGCTTTTTCGGGTGCGACAAGAAAAATACTTGATGAAGGTGCCTGCCTGTACTCATTTCGAAGGGAGGCGAGAAGTCGGCGGGCAAAAGTTTCTTGGGTTTGAAGGGCGCGTGGTGCTTGCACCACTGAGGCCAGGTTTTTTTAACCGCGGGTTTAGTGAAGGATTGTTCGGGAAACGGTCGCGAGCGAAACCCCGGGATGCAAGAACGTACCCCGGGATGCAAGAACGTACTTATATTGCTCGATACCGTGTCCCTGCCTGCATTGGGCGGGCCAGCCAAAATGCGCGGAACCTAAGTGTCCGCAAGCTGGACAGCGACACGAATCTGGCACAGAGAGCGCAGGCGAGAGGGCTCCCCTGGAACTGTCAGAGCAATTGGGTGAAAAATACTCGAGGGGCTGCCTTGTGCTTACTTCACAGGAGCAGGCCAGAGGGGGAGAAAACAATACAACGAGCATTACACCTGTTTGTGTCGATTGCGAAGCCAACGAAGGCTTTGGTCGGATTTAGCTGACATAAAACTCCAGGTCTTTTTGGCTGAACGCTTACGCCCGCCACTAAACCCAGATTCGCCTGCGTTTCGTGTGGGCTACAGCACATTTCCCTCCTTTGAGGTTGGAATATTGTGGCGATAGGGGGGAGTCATCGGCATGTCGATGAGTACCACATTATTGACCTTCGAGATTTCGCAATTGCAGCCTCGCCTCCTCGAGTGTTCCCTACAAAGCAGGTGCTTATACAAAAAAAACTCAGGACGCCCGGCGACCTGTGACCGCGACTTACTACTCTACTACCACTCCACTAGAATGCATTGCCGTATCTTCTGCTTCGACACAGCCGAGAACGATCGGCAAAAGCAAGGTCTGTTCGACGGCGGAAAATCGCCCGTTTTCGTTTTTTGAAGCAAAACTATTTGCGGGGACAATCTGTGGCGTCGTCTTGCAATAACCGGAGGGGGGGGGGGGGGGGGGATTGATCGCCCGGGAAGTGTTCGTTGCGTCAGCCGGTCGTGATCTTCGCGTGCGCGGTGCCTGTTCTGACTCTGCCCGATCGACTTCATTGTTTGATTCTCGATGGTTCTTCCTTCCAGAACTCGATAGGAATGCCGAGGTTAATCGACGTATCTTCGGTCGCTTTAGTTCTTGCGATCTTCGAAGGATCGTCCGTGTCTTCCCTTCGGCCTGCTGTGAAGCACCAGACCAGCAGGTTTGCGCAATCGACGCGCTGGGGAGTTGCATGAGGAAATGTCCAGGTATCGGTTCCAGAACATCAAGCAGATTGCAGACACTGAGGGCAAAAACAGGAAGCACGAGTCGAAAGGGTTGCGTTGCTGTTGTCGTTGTTGTCGTTGCCGCAGCCGTTCCCCCGGGCGCTGCTGTTGCCCCCGTTGTTGCTGTTGCTGCAGACGTTGCCGCTGCCGCCGTTGTTGCCGTGGCTGTTGCCGCCGCCGCCGCCGCCGTTGTTGTAGTTGCTGCTGTCGTCGCCCGCTTCGCAGCTGAAGACCCTGCTAGACCCTCCTGTGACACGGACAGGAAGCTCAATATCCCGCGCCTGCGATAGCAGAAACCCAGGCTGCAACCCAGGCTGAATGCAATTGGCTCATTGCATTCACACGTGCCAATGCCTCTCTCACTCAGGTGAGCACCCTTCCATAATATGTTTGCGGTTGCCGGGCACTGCAACGCAGTGACGGGCGGCATGATGCAACCAGCCTGAGACTGAGCGTGAAATCGGGGTTGCGGGACAACTTTCAGTGGGATGCAGCAGGTTGCTTCGGTGGTTGTCTGCGAGCTGGATATCGTCGGCTGCATGCCACCCAGGAGGCCATCAACATAAACCTGCGAGTAAACTCCGCAGGGCATGGGGCTGCCGTGTGCAATGTATCCAACAGTTGAAGTACCGCAGGGAAAAGAGTACGGGGAGCAATCCTGCGAAGCTGAGGGCAGCATGTCGCAGGCGCGAAGTACCCTACTGAGGAGGGGGGCGGGGAGAAAATAATACAACTACAAAATGGGTCTTTCTCGTTGAACGCTTACGCCCGCGGTAAGCCCAGCTTTTATCAGTATTTTTTGAGTGGTATGGGGGGGGGGCAGCGCTCTTGTTAAGGATCAGCCACTTTGGCCGGATGGCCGGATAAACCAGACCCCCCCCCCCCTCTACAGTGCAGTTGTCTTGGAGGCTGGGTGGTCAAATTCTCTAAGGTGAAATGGTCAAAATTCCCTGCCAAAAGTGGGCCCACAAAAATTTTCCAAAGTGTGGTATTTGGGGTATTTGGGGCAAAAAAAAAATTTTTTTTTTCTGACCGCCCACCGTGGTGACCACCTTCGAGAGTGACAGGTAGCGTCTCCCCCCTCACACACACGGTGAACTCCAGCCTCTGAGATGGAGTTAAATCGGGAGGTCCGAAAAGGGCATGTGCCACACCCGCAAAGGGCATGTGCCACACCCGCAAAGGGCATGTGCCACACCCGCAAAGGGCATGTGCCACACCCAAAAAGCGGGTGTGAAAGTTGGATTTTCGTGTGTAAATACCTGTGTTCTCATCAGTATTCTGGACTGACTTTGCCTTTTCCCCCAATTTCTCAGATACCTGTTCGTTGATACCTCAAGAAAACATCATCCAGCGACTCACACACTCTTAAACACAACGATGCCACTGTCCTCAAGTATGCCACGAACACCTGAAGACAACAAGCGGAGGCGCACGATCGAGGGCAGCGACAATGGCAGCGACTGCGAAGCCAACAACACGGCGACCTCCGACGTTGTCTCCAACTTTATTGAGGCATACCTCGTAAAGAAGGTCGGAGCAGCGATAAGGTTGAGCAGCCTGCGTCAGCTCGTTTCCGAGGTGACAGGAGTAAGACTCCACAAAAAGTCGCCGTTGTTGATGCAGGTCATCACCGACTTCATAAAGCCGCCGAAATTCACAGCGGGGGAGGTTACAGCAATGACGAAGGCGAGAACCCTTCCGGATCAATACCGCATTGAAAGCAAAGTGCGCAACGTCCAAGATGTGAAGGTTGTTGGTGTCACGCTCAGAAGCAAGCCGATCACGGCGTGGAGACAGCAGACACATGCTAAGCACGCGCTGTACAACAAAGTGGTTCAAGCCACTAAGCCCACGTTCCGCGGAGCGGATCTCCTGGCCGTTCTGTCGTCCATTACGCAGGCCCAGAACACGGATGCGGACGAGCCGTCGAAGCCCATACGCATCGCCTTCCCAATTACGACGCCGGGTGCAAAAGAGCAAGGGTTCCATGTGACCCTCGTCGAAGGCCTGTTTACACAGGTTAATTACAAGGTGGTGGGCACAACAGTCACTCTCGAGTGCGTACGTGTTGTCCCCGCGGGCAGCAGTGTGCCATCGGGTCTGTACCCAACCACCTACGTCCTCGACGAGCCCGCTGACGACCAGAAGCCAGTGCTCTGCAGACAGCTCCACCTTGGCTTGTGGCAAGTGAAGGTCCCCATTGCGCAGGGTGCAGCACTTGCTGGCGAGGGAGTGGCGGCCGTGGACCTGGACGAGCAGTACCGCCAGATCATGGGGCTGGGTCTGACGGGCGACAATGATCCCCAGGAGGAAGAACAGCAGGCACTGCTGATTGAAGAGGACATTGAGGACATGTAGGGTCCTGTGTCCTCAGCATCCTCCAGGCCGCAGTTCGTATTGAGAACTCTTCTGTTCGCCAGTTCTGCGTCCCACCGCCTCATCGTACCAGTCACCCGTAAACTTCCGCTCGTGAGGGCCTCCTGCGGCGGTGTTCCCGCACGGGCGGCAGCATCACTTTGACCTTTCTTTTTCTGTTTTCTTCTGCGAGCTTCCCTTCACTGCCGCGCTGATCAGGTCATCATGTCCGTGGAGGTCCGCAGATAACGGCGGCAGCATCACTCTGGCCTCTATTTTTCCGTTTTCTGCTGCGAGCTTCCTTTTAGTCTGGCGCTGATCAAGTGCTTCCGCAATATTCATCTGGTCACACCATGTCCGTGGATAAGGGGCCCGGAGACGATATCGAAGGACTCATTCATCACAGGAAGACAAATAATTAAACCATGCAATCCGCAAACGCTGCTGTGTTAGAAGTGGGCAAAACTCTCATCGAAGAGCGTTATGCAACACGGACCTCCCAGAGAAAGCTAGACCTTGTCAATAAGTCGCACAAGCGGCGTACTAGCATGAGTATCGGGGTGTCCGTGAAGCGCTGCAGAAAAGTGGAGAAGGAGTCGCGCTCTCGAGTAAAGGAGAGACTGCAACGGGGCTTAGCAGGTGCGTTCAAGGTCTTGGAAGAGGAGGGGTGGCGTGAATCCGCAAGATTGTCTTCCGTACCGCTTGTTGGCGTACTGTATACCGACGGGTACACAGCAAGAAACTCGCTGAGATCGCGCAACGCGCGCACACGTCTGTCGATGTCCCTGGTATACCCAGAAACCGGCGGTTTTGTCCCGTCCGTAACTGTCGTCGACCGGAAGAAAGCGCAATTTAAGCATTTCGAGAACCGGTTTCTCAACCATGCAATTTTGCGCCTTCACAATGCAAAGATCGTTCGCGGCCACGGTGTGACTCGGGTTCGGATCGAAAAGATCACCGGAGATCACTTTGACCGATGGCAGAGGCTTGACGGGTGTGGTGGAAGAGGCCACCGCTGCGCAGTATGCACCGTTCCAACAAGCGAATGGAGCATGTACATACATCGCTTTCCTCACCTCAGCCTTGCCCAAATGGCTGCAGCTGGCTACACATCGCTGCTGAGCGCAGTGGCACCATCAGCACACTACGTTTCTCCAGCCCTGCACGACATAAAGGGTATGGGGTTGGCGTTGTTCAAGGAGCTGGATGCTGAGAGTACGTCGGCACTTCGAGACCTGTGCAGCACTTTGAACATCGATGTCAGCCAGAATGCTACCGGAGAAGGTAGTCTCCCTGATGGCGCAACGAGAGCTATCACCAACATTTCGCTGGCTATTCATCAGCCTAAGCGACCTTGCCGAATTCCGGTATTCGGACGAGAGAAGGGCACTGGGAGTCGTATTCTGAGGTAATTCAATCAACAAACATAATCCAAAGGGGGTTGAGGTTCAAAAGGAACATGTTGCATTCCAAAAGAAACAAGGCCGGTCCAGAATACCGATGAGAACCAAGGTATTTCCACCGAAATCCCCTGTTTCCACACCCGCTTTGCGGGTGTCACATGCCCTTTGCGGGTGTGGCACATGCCTTTTGCGGGTGTGACCACACCCTCTCCTAGGACCTCCCGATCCACTCCAGCTCAGAGGCTGGAGTTCACCGTGCAGTGAAAATAGCCTATAAGGGGGGGGGGGGGGGTCAGCCGGCTGATGGATGGATGGATGGTTCTTAACAAGATGCCTGGGGGGGGGTAATTGGGGCTCATGTCGCGTTTCGTGGGAAGTCATTTGCATGCAAATGAGTGCCTTTGCTGCGTGACATCGGCGGGGTCATTTTTGGCGCGCTTCCGTCGAGGCTTGCCAGACTTTTTGGGCCTGAAAGGACAGGTTCCTCTTGTAAGGGGGGGGGTTGCAAGAACGTGCTTGGAATGAGTATGTGCTCAACACCGCACTGGTCCCGTCTGCGCCGTGTTTCGGTCCTTTAAGCCACGGACACATAAGGCGGACCATCATCAGCGTGGAACCTGAGTGTCTTCCTCTTGTAAGGGGGGGGGGGTTGCAAGAGGAACGACCCCAAAACCGAACCCAAAACCGAACCTTCCAGAATTAGATTTGGAAACCGAACCCAAAACCGAACCCAAAACCGAACCTTCCAGAATTAGATTCGGACACCGAACCCAAAACCGAACCCGAAACCGAACCATCCAGAATTAGTTTTGGAAACCGAACCCAAAACCGAACCGAACCCGAAACCGAACCTTCCAAAATTAGATTTGGAAACCGAACCCAAAACCGAACCCGATTTGACCTTTGGAGGAAGGCAATCAATGCGCCGTGGGTTAAAACCTCAGTGTCCATCGGGGCCACATCCTTGGACAGGACTGGGTAGATAGCAGCAGTGCATGCGACATGCAGTGAGGCCGAGCGTGAAAGCAGGGACACGGACAGCGTCAGATGCAGCAGGTTGTTCGACCTTTGGAGGAAGGAAATCAACGCGCGGGGGAGCCAATGTGAAGACACCTAAGTGTCCATGGGGCCAGAACATCTTGGACAGGATTGGTAGATGGCCGCACTGCATACGATACGCAGTGAGGCAGAGGGCTACGGGCAGCGTCAGATGCAGCGGGTTGTTTGACCTTCGGAGGAAGGCAATCAACGCGCGGGGGAGCCAATGTGAAGACACCTAAGTGTCCATGGGGCCAGAACATCTTGGACAGGATTGGTAGATGGCCGCACTGCATACGATACGGACGGCAACGGGCAGCGTCAGATGCAGCGGGTTGTTTGACCTTTGGAGGAAGGCAATCAACGCACGGAGGAGCCAACGTGAAGACACCTTAGTGTCCATCGGGGCCAGAACATCTTGGACAGGATTGGGTAGATAGCTGCACTGCATGCGATACGCAGTGAGGCAGAGGGCTACGGGCAGCGTCAGATGCAGCGGGTTGTTTGACCTTTGGAGGAAGGCAATCAACGCACGGAGGAGCCGACGTGAAGACACCTAAGTGTCCATCGGGGCCAGAACATCTTGGACAGGTCGACCGATGATCGCCGCACTTCCAGCAGTGTGCACCGAGAGATAGCGGCAACCAACTCGCCCGAGGCCGAGCGCGAAAGCAAGGGTCACAAGGACAGCTTACGATCGGACGCGGCAGGCTTCGGAGGCGGCGCCCCACCCAAGAGGTCGTCATCCAAGTCGATGCTCTGTCTCACCTTCGGCGCGGGCTTGGAGGGGAGCCCTCCTAATAAGTCGTCGTCTAGGTCGATGGCGGGCGACGGCTTGTCCCCTTGCTTTGCCGGCAGCATACCGCCCAGCAGGTCATCGTCGAGACTAACGTGCTTTGCCTTTGGTGGAGGCTGGCTCGGCTTCCCTCCAAGCAGATCGTCGAGGTCGCTAGGTGGAGCTGCGGCGGCGGTCTTGGCGGGCACTTGCATGTCAAACAAGCTGCTGTTCAACGCGAGCCCGCCGATTTCCTGCGGTGCATGGGTGTGTGCTTCGTTACGCGGGGCACGTCTCACGAGGTGTAAAGCTAGTTTTTTTTCGGCGCTTCCCAGGGATTATCCTTATCTTGCATACTTTGTTTGTTGTTTTACATAAGCGCCAGCTTCGGAAGGAAATGCTCGACAATAACTGCCAGACAAAGAACCGAAGGGATCCCAGTGCTATAACTACCGAACCACGTGTTGAACGGACGTGAGGTCAGGCGGGTCTACCCCAACACGACAAATCACACAAACACAACAGGTCAAAAGTCCTGAGAAGAAAGCAACACACGGTGGTGTAAGCGAAGAACAAAAGGGGATGAAATGGAGCAGGGAGGCCGCGGTGGAGCGACGTGTCCATGTTTGATAGTTACAACAACAACACTACAAGGATACGCTGCAACCCGTTTTTGTGGTAATAATGACGCGTTTGTTGCCATAAAATGCTCGACGGGCCGCTTTGTGCTTTTACAAAAAGCACTCCGTCTGATTCCATGGGGGAGAAGTCCTAGTTTCGTGTTCAGGCAGAAGCTTGCCTCTCATGTACGTTTGGTGCTAGCACCCAGTCTTCTTCGGGGAAAATCTTAGTTTATTGTTTAGGCAGAGCACTGCCTCTCATGCACGGTTGATGCTAGCATTAAGTCTTCTTCGCGGAATATGCGGGGGGGGGGGGGGATTGCAAGAACGTGCTTGGAATGGGTATGTGCGCCACCGCACTGGTCCCGTTTGCGCCGTGTTTCGGTTCTTTAAGCCACGGACACACAAGGCGGACCATCATCAGCGCGGAACCTGAGTGTCTGCAGACAGGACAGCGGTGTGAGTCGGGTTTGTCAGGCGGCTGTTCGTAGCTCGTCATAGCCAGGACCACCCGTGCTACTGAGCACAGGCGAATCCATCACGGGGAGAAGGCCCCTACAACCGTGTCTGAGCAATCAGTTTAAAAACTCAGGGCACTCGTCCTGATTGTGACTGCGACTCGCGGGGGGTGGGGAGGGTCGTTGCTATTGGTGCTGGTTTTGAGGGCTGAGGAAAAGTAAGAAATCCTTTTGTGGTGGTCTCCGCTAGCCCGGTAGTGTGTGCTACCGCCAACTTCTTTTACACCCGTTCTCTTCTCTACTCACTACTGTACGTACTCTTTCACTCTTTTTCTCGCTTTGGCTTGGCAAAAAAGACTCCTGTGACCGACACCACGAACACATTCGCAGGGGGGAACAACTTAGTTTAATGTTTAGGCAGAACACTGCCTCTCATGCATGTTTGATGCTAGCATCAAGTCTTCATCGAAGAAAGTGTAATATAAGAGCTCGTCACTCGCACAACCGCGGCTGATACAAAACTAATGATGATGATGATGATGATGGGAAGAGAGAGTTGTTTTTCGTTGAACGCAGTGCCATATCGGTTTTTAAAGCTGGATTCAGGACGCAAGTAAAAACGCCACGGTTTGCGGGGACGAGCTTCTCATTTCCTCCAACATTTCATGTTTGGTAAAAACCGTACACCGCGAGAGTAGGAGAAAGTAGAAAAGGGAAACCAGAGTTTCCGTTGACCGCACTCCCCTGAGCCCAAATCCTGGACGTGGTTTCAGGTGGCAAATTTGGCAAATGATCATGATCAGAAGGTCCTACTTGGGCGGTTCAGTTTCCTCACACATTGCATGTGGCTAAAAACAAAATAGGGAAAAGGGTCGCAGGTGCAAGTGTAGGACTCCGCAGGTAGGGTATGAGGGGGGGAATACTTAGTTTAATGTTTAGGCAAAACACTGCCTCGCATGCGTGTTTGATGCTAGCATCAAGTCTTCGGCGAAGAAAGTGTGAAATAAAATAGGGGAAAGGGAAAAAGGGTCGCAGGAAGTGTAAGGGGGGGGTCGTTGTATAATGGTCTAGCTTGGAGGGAATTGGAAAGGTTGGAAAAGGTTTTGGGGTCTCCGTCGGTTTGTGTTTTTTTTTATTATTTTTTTAAGAAATCTTTTTGGGGGGGGGGCTATTATTTTTTTTTTTTCGGGGGGGTTCGCGGTACCAGGGAAAGCCTGCTACACGGGAGCCAAGCTTCACGTGTTCGGCGGTACTGCAGAGCCACGGGCCTACGGGTCAAGTGGCTACCGATTTCTCAAACTAAAGCATCAAGGCGTGGCGCACCGTGGGGGTTCGCGTAACCCTTCTTTTTCGGAAGATAACGTTATCTTTTCTTTTCTCTCTGGCGCTCTTTTTCTCTCTATCTATCTCTCTCTATGGCTAAGGGGGGGTGATCGTTGTTTTTGGTGCTGGCTTTGAGGGAACAGGAAACATTAGAATTCTTTTTGCGGTGGTCTCCGCTGGCTCGGTAGTTTGTGCTACCGCCAACTTCTTTTACACTCGTTCTCTTCTCTTCTCACCACTGTACGTACTCTTTCACTCTTCTTCTCACTTTGGCTAGCCAAAAAAAAGGAACTCCTGCGACCGACACCACGAGCACATTCGCAATGAATGTGGCCCTGGGCCCCCCACGTGCGTACATGTTGAGCAGGGGTTGCCATGTAGCCCGTATCGGCCTGAGCCAACACTGTTACTTTGATGGGATGTTCACCGGGGAAGGGTCCGACCGTAGTCAACAGCAACGTCGAAAGTGTAAGGGGGGGTGAGGGGGACGTACCTTGATCTTGTCCTGCGAGGCCATGATGGTGTTTTTGGCCGCGTGCGCCGCGCTCCAGCTGTTGGCGGGCACCGGTCCGGCGGCGGCGCGCTTGACCAGGTCGGGGTCTGCCAGGGCAGCGAGGATGAGCTTCCGATCCGCCACGCTGCGGATGTCGCAGTGGTTCTTCAGGTCGTCGTCGTCGACGAGGCCGCTGGTCATGACCTCGAGGCCCATGTTCCTGGCGGCGAGGCTCCAGTAGTACTTGGGGAGGCTGATGGCACTCAGAAAGCGGCCAAGCGGGTCGGACTCGTCGACGCCGCCCGGCGCCGGCATCTGCTCCGTGAACGCTGCCACCAGTTGCGAACGCGCCGCGGCCTCGGACGAGACCAGATCGGCACGGTCGCCCTCTTCGAGTCTGATCAACGGCTTCGTGGGCTCCTCCGTCGTCGTGATCCAACCCAGGGCTTCGTCCCCAACTAGTTCCGGATCTTCGAGTCCCTGCACGTGTATTATATATTTAGACTGTTGCTTGGGTTCTCAGAGAAGTCGGTGCAAATAGGCGCGATGTTTGTTTGTACGTGCCCGGGGAGGATTAGCGTGTTAGTGAGTGAATATGATCGGTTGGCTAATCTTCTCCCAAAACACGCTGCCAGCGTTCTCTTTCGTGTTTACAACTAATAGTTTGTGCGATTTGACCTGCACGCGTTCAGGTTGAACCGCCGCCAACGTTCCTTTTTAGAGAAATAGTTCGCTTGGAATTTCGGGGGTTTAGGGTCTCCGTGTGACCGTTCATGAATGGGCTCTTAGAGCAACGAAGGGCTATATGGTTACGGGTTGTATGTTTAGTGCACGCTTTCGTTATGGATTATGGCTAGCCATGTCCGGGACTGTTTGTGACCGACACCAAGTCCCTTCCTTCGTGGAGTGTAGTCTTGGGCCCCCCACGTTCTACAAGTTGAGCATTGAGTTCTTTAAGGTGCAAGTGCCATCAAGGCAAGTTGAGCAGGGGTTGCCTTGTAGCCCGTTCTTAGCTGTAACAAGTATGCGGAGGTGGTTACTGGTTGTCGCAAAAAAGACAGGCGCTTCGTTTTGTTTGTGCGTGCCGGTTGATCGTTTTCCCACTTGTATTTACCCTGTGTGTATTCAGGTAAGGAATTCTGATCAACCACCAAAACACGCTGCCTCCGTCTCTTTTTAGCCTGCACAATACATTGAGAGAGAGAGAGAGACGAGTTAGAGTGCAGGGACCATCTCTCCGAGGAGTATCCGGTCGCCCCACTACTATCCCGTACTACTACGGCGGGCGCAAGTCGTTGCGCCGTGGGCGCGGAGCGAGCCGTGGCCCTGTCAAAGATGATTGTTGCACCGATGGTGGCGCAGCCGGGGGCGTTCTGACTGGCGGACGAGACCGCGTGGCAGGCGTGTGTTGGCACGTTGTTTCGCGGGCTCTCCTCCTTTTGGCAATAGCCCGCCCTATGGCGGCGGCTAGCATCTTGACAGAGAATCTCAACTCCCACTGAACATAGGGTACGTCGTGCGGATATTCAGGCACGGCATCGTTCCAGCTGTTACGGGCGCAAATTGTTTCCAGCTTGCCCAACATCCACTCGGTCTTCCGTCCAGCCGCAAAGCGTGGGCGGTGGGTACAACCCGGCATAGCCGGCGCACCAAAACAGCGGAGGGAACAGACCCCCTGCCGCCACTTCCCAGGGAAGGAGGCGACTCCTGAGTCGGCGCAGCACAGGTCGTTGATAAAGGTACCCAATTTGCAGCCCCTTCTCGGCGAAGGTTCTCCCTGGGAGCTTCGAACGCGTAAATGCCTCAAAATCAAGCGCGAGTTCCACGCCTG
The DNA here is from genome assembly GCA_030068145.1 of Diplonema papillatum. Lineage (NCBI taxonomy): Eukaryota > Euglenozoa > Diplonemea > Diplonemida > Diplonemidae > Diplonema > Diplonema papillatum. The sequence continues at coordinate 26,241 of JAPJBO010000346.1, forward strand.
TCGTCGGGAGAGGGTTGGAGCTGACCCATGATAGACTCCGCAGCCAGAAGACCAACGTCGCTGCGAAGCGGGTTCCGATGTTGGTCGTTAGCAACTTACGACTGTCCGTTGCTAAGTGTACGTCGTATTTCGTCGACGCACCTGAGGCGAGTTCCCAAGGGCGTGTTGCCGCAAGGCTCCGCTGCGCCTGCGCCATCTCGATTGAGATCGTACCGATCAGCCTCTGGATCTTCTCCAGGAGGTCAGGAGGGGTCCCGTAGGGGGGTATCCCTCTAATGCACAAGCACTGGGGCATGTCCCGGACCATCGCCTCAGCAATGCAAAACCGGGATCGCAGCTCGTTCCATCTACAACCTGGGCCCGGACATTGCCAGTAGTAATGCCACAGGGTCCCCGTCGCACCGCTGTCGCAGAACTCGCAGTCGCCGCTCCCCGAACCCCACTTCCTGCGGCACCATTCCCGTGAGTACACCGCTCCCCCAATACATCGACTGATCGCGGAACTCAATTTGTGGTCCGTCGCGCGGTTCAGCCAAAGCCGATTCATGGCACGTACGTCCACCCCTCCTTCGATTCCGTCAAATCCTTGTCTCTGTGTGGTCAAGTAACGCCACGCGCGCAGACGCAGGCCCTCACGAAAGAGGTGTGGGGCTTCTTTACCGAGTAGCGACACGGGAGTCCCGTCGAAAGACAGGGACTGGAAGCTGTGCTGCGTGGCCCGTAGGAATCTTATCTCCCGCAGAAGATTAGCCATAAGACCTACGGGACCCTTGATAGACGAGTCGGCTCCCACGCGAAGGAGAGCGTCCATCCTCACCCGAAACCTCTCTTTCCCGTATTGTTTCACGAACGTGCGGAATAAGCTGAAACCTGAGGCGCATGCCGGATCACACAGGTGTGCTTTTGCAACCAGGGAGAGAACCGCAAGAGGGCTCTTCGCCCGGTTAGATCGAGGGATCACGCAAGCGGAGAGTGCCGTTCGGAGCGTTGAGCTGTTGACGAAGCCACCTGTTGTATTCGTGCAGTAGGCCGCCCCGTAATACGCGGAGGCTGCGATCGTCTGCATTATGCGGAACTTCGTGCGATGCATGAGCGGCGCCGCCTCAAGTCTGGCCGCGGCCTCGACCGTGGCGTTGGCCCTGCGGTTGTCAACGGGTCCCTCTGTGCCCAGGGGGACACCCAAAACCTTCACTATTTTGCTCGATCGAATTATTTTGCGACCGATCACGAGGCGAGGAGGCTCTGGGGACGTCGAGAAGGAGACCGACTTGTCCTCGTTGAGGGCAAAGCCTGTCAGGCTGTCGAACACCTCTGTGGTTCGAATTCCCTCTTGGAGTAGCCTCGCAAGTTGCGACAGCAGGTACAGATCGTCGGCGAACGACTTCGGACTCACCCGAGCTCGGCTGACCAAGGCCTTCGAGAGAACAGAGAGGAGCGCGTTGATCAGGACCACTGATATCGGGCAGCCCTGGAGAATTCCGTTGGTGACAGTGAACATCTCGCCGACTCCCAAGGGGTACCGGAAGCGACGCCTCAGGTGCTTGTATATGTGGCGTAAGGGTGCCAGCACACGCTCGTGAAGCCCAAGCGCCTCCATCAAGTCGAGCACCAGGGCCTGAGGGACGCGGTCAAAGCACTTGGCAAAGTCGAGTGCGACCCCGCACAGGGGTGTACCGTTTGTCAGTGATTCCTCTATCGATAGGGCGATATCCATGACCACGTCGTCGCAGGAGTGGCCGTGCCGGAAACCATGTTGCGACCCGTGAATCCATAGCTCTTGCCAGAGCATGACATCCTGTAGGCGCACGCTAGCCCAGAGTCGGTATACCACGCTCGAGACAGTAATCGGACGCAGCTTCAGTGGATCACTCCCTTCTCCTTTAGGAATTAAGGTGACCATTGCGTCCAGGACTCCGTCGGGCCAGAAGCCGGTTTCCTCTACCTCGTTGAGCACCGCGACAAAGCTTTCCAGGATTGCATTCGGCAGAACGGCGATTTCACGCATGCGCCAGCCGTCGACACCGCAAGACGTCTGTACGCTCTTCTTTTTCGCCACCTGACGAAGCCGCTCGGCCGTGATCGGATTTAGATTGCATGGGTGTTGCGTGATAAAGTCTTTGTACTCCTGGAAGAAAGGGGCAAACTCGGGTTCCCTCTTCTCGGCGTACATGCGGAGCACTGGATCCCAACTCCTCCTCACCAACGCGTCAACTTCTGCCAAGTTCGCAGTGAGCCGCCCATCGGCCCCAGTTACAAACGATAACCCCGATGGCGCGTCTTTCTTCACCCAAGCGAACGATTCCTTCCCCAGGGGGTCGCGAAGCTCCCGCTGACTCCTCGCGCTCTTCAGGTATCTCGAAGTTAGCGTGCTATGCGCCAGGTCACGACACAGTCCTGAGACGGTAAACGCGAGGCCTCTTCCGATTTTCGCTGACGGCGGCTCGGGTGGCAGAGCACACTTCCCATCCGTGCGCTGCAACACGAAACTTCGAAAGGAGCGTATTTTCGTCCACTGTCCCTCAAGCTGGAAGGGCAAAGGGCCAGGGGAGACGATTGTGCTTTCCCATTTGGCTCTGGCGGCTGCGTACTCCCGTATGCGCCCAAGGAGACACCTGGCTCTCTTCAAAGAAGCTGTATCGGCTCCCGCACCTTCAGGGGACGGCCTCGCCGATACTCGCTGAGAGTTCAATTCCCGACGTACGCCACGGCCACAGTACCCGGTTAGGTTGCCTTCGATTCCGGATTTGAGGATGAGGTACTCTTCCGCAGCTCACGAAGTCCGTTGCCAGAGGAAGTTCACCCGGGGGCTACCTTCGAGCCCGGGGGGGCAAGGGTCCCCGAGGCGGTACTTCTCAGAGACGTTCCGGAGGGCATTCGGGTCGTCCAGGCCGCTCAGCCCGGTGCTTGGAATTGCCCGGGGGTACCGGAGTACCGGGTTCAGTTGTTGGAATACTGCAAGATTAAAGGTGGCTCGGACCGCCTTGTGCGTAGGGAGGCCGGCTTCGAAAGTCTCCACGCGACCGAGAGCGGCAGAAGCGACTTCGTTGGTGAGAAGAAGGTCGAAGCAAGTCGTTGAAGGGCAACCCACAAGATTGTTAGTACTAAAAAGACGCAGGCACCGCTCGTTTTGGTAGCGATCAGAATTCCCAACCTGAAAATGGCACACGGGTGAATACAAGTGGGAAAACGATCAACCGGCACGCACACAAACAAAACGAAGCGCCGGTCTTGCGATGGTGGAAACCCCCGGCACACCTTCAAAATGATGACTCGGTGGTTCGGGTCGTCGATGCCGAACAGTTCGAGCGAAGAATCGTCGACGAGGCCGCAGGCGAGAGTTTCGAGGGTCACGCCCTTGTCGGTCAGGTAGCCGTAGTACTGCGGCAGCTTCAGGGTCCGGAGGAACTTTCCCAGCGGCGTCGATACGTCGCACCGCACCTGGACCGGCGCGAAGGCCGAGGCGGCGGCGTACAGGTCAGCTCGCGTTCGGTGCTCGTCCGTCACGATGACGGACCGAGCCTTCCCCTCGTCAGACTCCATCACGTCCGGTGTGACGGACTTCGGCGCCATCACCGCGGCCAGGTTGAAGTCTGCGGTGCTGAGCTCGAAGCTGTCATCAACGCCCTTTAGCTTCTTCAACCCCATGTCTGGCAGGCTGATATCCGACAAGCTGTCGTCACCCTCCGCCTGCGCCGGCTTCTTCTTCGCCTCGTTGAGCGTTTCCGAGTCCGTTTCGAGGAGGATCTGCCGGTGCTTCGCATCGGCGACTCCAAAGTGCCGCAGGTCGTTGTCGTCTATGAGCCCGCTTTGCAGGAGGTCCACGGTAAGCTTGTTCTGGGATAGCGTGTCGTAATACTGCGTGAGGCCGATGGCTCGGAGCAGACGGCCGAGGGGGTCCTTCTCCGCGCCCTTGGGCAGGTCCGTGTGCTTTTCTTCGGCAGTGAGCTCCCTGCTGGCTGCGGCGGGCGTGGCGGCGGGCGCAGCTGCGGCAGGCGCGGCCGCGGCCGCAGCCGCCGCGGCGTCTCCTGGTGCGGGCCCGCCCATGACGTCGCTGGAGGCGAGCATCTTCGCGACTTGCTCCTTGAACTTCTCGTTCTCTTCCATCTTCGAGCTCTTGTACCACATGTCCAAGATCTGCACCAGGGTCTCTTTGTGCATCGGCTCGACGTACCTACGTGTGTTTTAGAGTAGAGTTGGTATTCTCCTGTCGTTTTCACATTTCGTGTACTTTGACTAGCCATTTCTTTTTTAGCGAAAGTCCGCTTGAGAATCAAGAATCTCGAAGTCTCCGAGTGGCCATGGTTGAAAGGGGTTTTTAGTGCAGGAATTTGGGTCTTGCAGCAACCGCAGCCGCCACGGCGTCTCCTGGTGCGGGCCCGCCCATGACGTCGCTGGAGGCGAGCATCTTCGCGACTTGCTCCTTGAACTTCTCGTTCTCTTCCACCTTCGAGCTCTTGTACCACATGTCCAAGATCTGCACCAGGGTCTCTTTCTCGACGTAGCTACGTGTGTTTTAGAGTAGATTTTTGGTATTCTCCTGTCGTTTTCGCATTTCGTGTACTTTGACTAGCCATTTCTTTGACTTGTGAGGCGGGGGGATAAGGGGGGGGTTCTCTTCTTCCTCTGTTGGTCTAGCTTTTTGTCTTTTCTCTTAGAACTTCCCCAAAACAGAGGAGTCCATGATGAAATAGGTCCCCACCGGTGTTGGTGTGGGCTCCTCTCCACTTTTGAAGAAGGACAGCGAGAACTTTCCCGCCTGGGGTGCGCGACACCGTTGACATTCCGCAACTGGCAGTCTCCTCAAGTATTTCCTACAAAGCAGGTGCTTATAAAGGGGGAGGGTGCTGCACTGGTTCCTTTACAGAAGAAGTAAAAGAAGTACGCTACTGACGAACGAAGAGCAGACCGTGTTTCGTATCCAGGCGGCGGCGCGAGGCGAATTTCGTTCTCGAGCTGGTCCTTGTCTCTGAGCTGCTCGAGAGGGAGCATCTTCTGCGTCTGATGGATGTAGACCGTGCGCAGGAAGCGGACGAAGCTTTTGATGTCGGAAGAGTGGAACATCAGGTCGTACTCCGGCGTGTCCGCGCCGTCCCGCTTGACGGTTTCCGGCATCACGATGATGACGTACAGGTCCTTCTTGCTGTCTTGGGCCACCAGCAATTTAACTATGTCCTCCGCTTTGAAGCACCTCTTCGGCTCGCCAGATTCGGAGGAGAGATACACGTTTTTGTCGCCGAGGAAGCAGATGTTGTCTTCGTTGCCGAAGTCTGCGGTGAGGCACTTGACGGGGCCGAACCAGTGCAGCACGGCCGTTTTGAGGTGACCGAAGGCCGGCTGGAGCTGCTGGGGCACTTTCGCGAGCGGCAAGTCGGTGCGGGGATCGGTGGGGGGCAGCCCGTAGTCGTACTCGGTGCTGTCTTGGCCCTGGGAGAGGCGAGATTGGCGGACGGCGTCCGTGGTCGCGCTGAGCCACCTGTCGTACTGCTCCGCCGACTTGGCGCGGAGGTTCCACTTCGTGTCCTTCGTCCCCCCCAGCAGCCCTCGCTTCGAGACGCCGCCCGTGAAGTGCAGCATCATGGTGTACTCTTCCCCACCCTGCTCCACGTGCTGCACTACCAGCACATCCTTCGCCTTGGCGTCCGGTCGCCCGGCATCGGTCAAGTCAAGCACGGACAACTTCGTGCCATCCAGGCGCAGGCATATCGGAGCCCACCGTCGGAAGTTCCCGCGCTTCTCCAACACCCCCTCCAGCACCATCCCTGCTTCTTTTCCTCTACCCTGGGAGGGGTGAAAACCTCAGTTCGATGTTTAAACAGGACACTGCCTGGGCTTAGACGGTGAACAAGTTGGATGCAGAGCACTTTGAGGTGGCCGAAGGCTTGCTGGAGCTGCAGGGGAGTCCGTGGCATGTCGGTGCGGGGTAGGTGGGCCCGTACCGAGAACAACTCGGGGGTCATCCTTTGGTCTCGCTTCATGTTCAAGGGATGAAGCCGGAGGTGACAGAAAAATTACCACGGGGATAACTGGCTTGTGGCAGCCAAGCGTTCATAGCAACGTTGCTTTTTGATCCTTCGATGTCGGCTCTTCCTAACGTAGACAAGCAGAATTGTCTAAGGGTTGGATTGTTTACCTACCAACAGGGAGCGTGAGCTGGGTTTAGACCGTCTCTGCATCTTCGGCTGGACTACTAGGGAATGCTTGAGTCAGAGACATAAATTCCCCATCCAAAGTACCCCAGAGGGAATTTGTGAACAGATGAGATATAATAGTGCGTTGCTCAGGGTAGTCGAAGGCCTGACAATCACACTAATGCAACGAATTGTGCCTCGGAATAGCCTCCCTGGCCCTGGCCCACGCCTGTGCCGCAACCCCTTAACCCGGGCGGCGGCGCTTTGGCATGAGCCAGGAACCTCAAGGGGAGCAGCGCGAGAGGCATCATCCACGCTTCAAAGGCCCACACACTAATGCAACAAATTTACCAGATGATGTGCGGAAGTGCACGTACGAACAACACTAGGTAGTGGGTTGTTTCTCCCAGTTAACCGTTGACAAATTGCCCACCCTCCCATGCCATTGAAGTGACTTCACCAGGTTGTGTCTCCAACCTTGGTGAGACCTTTTCTTCCCGGTTACGAAGTATTCAGTTGATTCATGAATTGTCTCCCCAGTCGGGGAACATGGAGCGTGAGCTGGGTATAGACCAAAGTCTTGCTGAGGCAGTTGCACTCTTGTGGAGACAAACGCCACAACAAAGTCCTGCACTGGCGTCGTTGATGGCAGAAAACGATGAACGGGCGAAAGAAATCAGCGAAGGTTTTTGATGAACACAGCTGTTGTTGCGATTCTAGCTCCGGAAGAGATCTTCCGGCGTTCTATTTTTTTTTGAGCCCGAAGGGCTTCTTTTGACGGATTCGGGAGCACACGGAGCTCGCACGGGGGGACTGCAAGAAAGTGCTTGGAATGGTTGTGATCAACGCTGGTCCCATCTGTGTGATGAGCGCCGCCTGGGGGCATTCGGGCATGCTGGAGTGAGTTGACCCGGCGGAAAGCACCAGACCAAGTAAGGCCTCATGCCGCGGGGGTGGAGTAGCGAGGGGTCATCCAACGATGGCTCCAGCCGGGAGGCCACAACGACCCACTCGTAGGCCTCCTCCGCGGCGGCGCAACAAACGCGTTCCATCTGCTGTGACGTAGGCACGGAGTGTGCACAGTGCGTTACTCAGGGTAGTCGAAGGCCTGACAATCACACTAATTTACGCCTCATGCCAGTCGGTCCAGTGGCCGATGCTGTCTCATTGTCACGTTCTGGGACGCGTGTAGTAGATGGTATCGCATTGCAGTTTCGGACATTGCCACACACAGGGGACAGAGTCGACATGCATCTGCAGCCTGGAGCACACGTCACCAATAGGATAGGTACTATGGAGTCATGTGCAGCTACGACAAATGCATCTACTCATCTTAACCTGGGATCGCTGTCTTGCTACTTCTTTGGGCCGCTGCACGGCCTGCGGCGAACGGCCTTCAGCTAATGATGAATGCAATACAAATTCTGCGGGACTCTTGAAGCCGCGCACCTGGAGCACGTTGTACGAGAAGCCAGTCAGGGGTCACAACTGTCAGTCTACACATGGTGCACACTCCACGTCTCAGCCAGTCTTGTCCAGTCGGCAGTTCAGCAGGTTCTGACTAGCTACAAAAGCCCCCTCCGGCATACAGGCACGGCAGCGCATTCACGGTGCACGCATGAATAAAACTATGAGCAAGGCAGCACACAACGCAATGACAGGGAGAGAGACGAGATAGTGCGGGGACCATCTCTCACTACTGTACTCATCTGGGATGAGCCAACAGCTCGCTACTCTTGGGCCAAAGGTCTAGTCCGCACAGCAGCGAGTCAGTACCTGTCGCAGACATGCTGATTGATGCTGAAGGATTGGCAGCTTCAGGGCAGCATTACGACACTGGGCTAGCAAACCAGATTCCAGAGCTGAACGAGCTTCCAAGAATGTTTGCAAGAACGTGTTCAAAATGGGTGGGTGCTCAACACCGCACTGATCCCACAAGGCGGACCGAGTGTCTACAGACAGGGCAGTGGTGTGAGTCTGGTTTGTCAGGCGGCTGTTCGTAGCTCGTCACAACCAGGACCCCCCGTGCTACCAGAGCACAAGCAAATCCGCCACAGGGAGAAGGCCCCTACCACCGTGTCTGAGCAGTCAGCTAAAAAGCTCAGGGCCCCCGCCCTGATTGTGGTTGCGACTCGCTAGACCGCACTGTAGTGACTGTACAAGTCACAAACGAGCTCCCGGGGGAAACCGCGCCGCATCACAACGCGCAGAGAAGACGAACATCTACCGGATGCCGATATGCCCCAGATACGCCAGGAGAACACCGGTGGCCACCATGCAAAGCGAGCCGAGGCACAGGTTGACCACGAGGTACGTATCGTAGTGCCGGCAAACGGCGGACAGCCCGTAGTTCGCGGCCGACAGGAGGCCGGCGACCCCGGACGCGATGGAGAAGAAAACGCCGCCTTCGAAACCGAAGGTCTCGGGCAGGCCGCAGAGCGTCGGGATGATGGAGAAGACCATGAACCGTGACGCCGCAATGCAGAAGAGCATCGCGTACTGCAACGGGGTCCAGTACACACACGACGCGACCATCAGCACGGCGGCAAGCAGTGTGTTCACGAGGATCGACACCCGCATGCCCTTCGACAAGAGCCAGCCAACGACAGGAGTGAGGATGCCTGTGGCCGGCATGATGATGCTGAACACAGTGTTCAGCGAGTACGCCTCGTCGTCGCTTCCCGAAAGCCACCGGACCTCCGCGGTGACGTTCGTCATGTAGAAGTACTTGCTCGCGAAGAAGCAGCAGTGCCAGAACAAGATCACGCCGAACTTCGCCGAAAAAAGCCGCGGGACGACGGGCAGCACCTCCCCGGTTGCCTTCCTCGCCTGGTCCGCCGACGACGGCACCGGGCCGAGGACCAGGTACCCGCAGGCGGACCCTAGCAGCGCGAGGACTGCATACCCCATGAAGAGGGTGCGGAGCGGGATGGACGAGTGCAGGTACACTTCGCGGACTAAGTAGTACCCGAGGGTCGACGCGTCGGCGGCGCCCATGAGGCTGCTGTTCGCCAGCCCGGCGGCCGCCGCGCCGAAGAGCAGCGGCGGGAGGCTCAAGAACGGCAAGCAAGCCGAAAGCCCGAGGGACGCGACGAGTGCGTACGCGGGGATGGCCAAGTCCTGGTATCGGTCATCGCCCAGCCACGCGCCGGCGCCGTCGGTGCCGGCCGCCAGCAGCGCGTACGCGACGCTTTTCACCAGGAAAGCGCCGCACGCGATGTACTTCGGCGGGTACCGGTGCAGCAGGATCCCCACGGGGAACGCCGCGAGGTTGAGCCCCGCGTATCCGCACGTGAACATCAGGTCGAGCCTCGCCTGCTGCTCGGGGCAGGCGGCGCCCAGGCTCGTCGGTTCGACCGTCGGACCGGGGCAGACCCACTGGAACTGGCCGGATTTGTAGAGCGCCGGGAGGAGGGCCTGGTAGCCCATGGCTTCCATCGACAGCAGGAAGGCGAGGCCGAGGGCACCGCACCACTGCGCGATCGACCGGCAGAGCGGGGGCTTCTCGTCGGACAGCATCGCCACGCGCTCGTCGACGCCATCGTCGCTCCCGTCGTCGATGCTGATGTCGGGCTTCTCCCCCTCGTTGACCGCCCCTATCAGCATGGTTCGTCTTCCTTTTACATTCAACTGCGGTTGAGATCGGATGATGCTGCAAAAATACTCGAGGGGATGCCTTGTGCTTACTTCGAAGGAGGCTAGAGGGGGGAGAAAACAATACAACTACAAAGTGGGTCTTTTTTGTTGAACGCGTACGCCCGCCACTGAACCCAGATTCACCTGTGTTTCGTGTGGGCTACAGCACATTTACCTCCTTTGATCTTTTGCAGCTGGCAGCCTCCTCAAGTAGTGATCGTTTTCCCACTTGTATTTACCCTGTGTATAGTCAGGGAAGGAATTCTGATCAACCACCAAAAACACGCTGCCTACGTCTTTTTAGCCTGCACAATACAGAACAACACATACAAGGGCAACCCACACAGTACTAAAAACCCGGGTACACTATGCGAGGCTGCTTGCAAGCTGCCTTCGTTTTGTGAGCTGTAATGCGCAGGTGCCACGAAGGCAGCCGAGAGCCGTTAACGAACTTACTACGGCCACTAAGGTAGCAGGACTGGAACTAAAGCAGGTGCTTATACAAAAAGAAAACTTTCAAATACGGTTGCGTGAGTGGTGTGGGCGGGTTCGGAGAAGAGACTGCCTCACGTCCGCTTTCGGGACACCGGGACAGCCTGAGATCCCCGGCGATACGGAGGAAGCTTTTCGTAGCCGCTTTTAGTTTGTGCCACGTGTGCACCGTTTTCGTTGATGGGGTGTTTTGCATCGGCATCCTGGCGCACAGCCCACTCTTTCTCGTGATGAACTTTTTTCGCTTCTTGGGGCTGAGAATCATTTTGGATTCGGTGTCGCTAAGAACGAGTTTCCCTCCACAGCCGATCGGTAGCGACGACGGGCGGTGTGTCCAAATGACAGGCATTGCAATCTCTGATCATCATCCCGACGCAAGTTTCGCCAACAGGTAGAACTGAAAAGGTACGAACAGAAGGGCTCCGGGCAAGCATCTGTGGACGTAGCCAAGTCTGCTGGAAAGCAGATCGGTACTCCTTCGATCGAATGGAGAGGAACTGCTTTGGTTAGTTCAAAGATAATATATTATCTATCTGCCTGTGTGGCGATATATCGACGGAAATTGTGCATCGCAGGTATACACTGGCCGGGGCTGGTCACCTTAGCACTGGGTGGTGCGTGGTGCTGGTTCAACAACTAGCCTGTCTGCGCAAGGACCTGGGGAACGTTCATCACGGATACACCGGCGGGGCTTGACAGTCCCGGGGGAAATGTGCAAGGTGCTGCTTCGACAACCGGTTCCGTGGGCCAAGGGCCGGACGACCGACCATCACGCGCTGTTGTCGCGCTCGCGTGGGGCAGGTCTTTTGCTTCGTGAACGAAGCGGTGGCAGAACCGGCAGAGCCAGGAGCTGCAGGCCGTGCACGCTAGGGCCGCGACGCTGGCGCGGCATCTCTGGCAGACGAACACCGAGTCGGTCGCCATGGGCAGGTCCCTGCGGCTGAGGAGGATCCGCCCCGCCCTGCCGTGTTCCGCGAGGGTCTCGAAGAAGAGCAGGGCCCGCCCGTCCCTCGAGCACACCCGCACGTCGCTTAGAACCGAGCCCAGCCGCGCCGCGCCGACGCCGCCGAACCGACCACTTTTTTCGGCAGCCCGGACAGCTGGATCTACGGCGACCACGCCGCGGCCCTGGCCGCGTGCAGGTCAACCGAAGCTCCTCCACCAGGTCGGTCTCCCTTTCCCGCGCGAGGCGGAGGGCTCGTGGCAAGCTCCTCCGCCGTTCGGCCAACGGCAAAGCCGCGCCGAACGCGTGAACATGAAGACGGAGGGGCTTGCTACGCGCTTGACAGTCTCGGGGGAAGTGTGCAAGGTGCTGCTTCGACAACCGGTTCCGTGGGCCAAGGGCCGGACGACCGACCATCACGCGCTGTTGTCACGCTCGCGTGGGGCAGGTCTTTTGCTTCGTGGACGAAGCGGTGACAGAACCGGCAGAGCCAGGAGCTGCAGGCCGTGCACGCGAGGGCCGCGACGCTGGCGCGGCACCTCTGGCAGACGAACACCGAGTCGGTCGCCATGGGCAGGTCCCTGCGGCTGAGGAGGATCCGCCCCGCCCTGCCGTGCTCCGCGAGGGTCTCGAAGAACAGCAGGGCCCGCCCGTCCGCCGAGCACACCCGCACGTCGCTTGCGCGCAGCCCGGGCGGCAGAACCGAGCCCAGCCAGCGCCGCGCCGACGCCGCCGAACTGACCACTTTTTTCGGCAGCCCGGACAGCTGGATCCACGGCGACCCCGCCGCTGCCCTGGCCGCGTGCGGGTCGACCGAAGCCTCCCCGCACCTGGGTGCCACGGGGCGGTGCCCGATGATGCCCATCAGCTCCTCCACCAGCTCGGTCTCCCTTTCCCGCGCGAGGCGGAGGGCCCGCAGCAAGCCCCTCCGTGCCTTCACGTACGCGTTCGGCTCGGGTTTGCCGGTGCCAGGGTGCAACCTCGCTTGGAGATCCGGGACGTCGAAGTCCCCAGGTGGCCGTCGTCGAAAGGGCTCGGTTACCCGCCCCGCCTGGCAACGAAGCGGCGGGGGTTGTACGCCCGCGTGGTGGCTGACGCTGCACCGGGGGCCGCCCCCTCGGGCGGGTGGCACCGCGACACTCTCCTCGAGCGCGGGCGTGGGGGCCAGGGTGGGGTCCGGTCGGTGGGCGGGAGGGAGACGCAGCGGCTGGGGATGCACGCTCTCCTCGGAGCCAGATATCGGGAACACTTGGCCGTCGACGTCGTCGTCTTCGCAGAACGCCAACCCCTGCGCCCGCAGGCAGTCGGCTAAGAACTCGTCGTACTCCGCGTTCGCCTCGCACAGCGAGACCAGGTCCTGACGCTGCTCTTCGAGCACGGCGGCGTACCCCAGCCGCTCCACGCGGCCGCCGATCTCGCCGCTTCCCGGTCCCTCGGCACCGCCTGCCAGCACCACGATCGACGCGCCGCCGCCGCCCCGCCGCCGCAGCCCGCCCGACAACAGATCGCGGCCCCCCGCGCAGAGGGCCGAGCGGGACGCCGAAAACGACCGCCGCCCCGGCTGCTTCTGGGCGGATCCTCCGAGCATCGAGCCCGCCCTCCGGCGCGAATGGTCGCCCGAATGGCGAGGCCCCACAGGCAGGTGGTCCGCCTGCGGGGTTTCGGATCCCGGAGGTGGCAAGGCGCCGTGCTTGCCGACCGTTGGCAGCTGGTCCCCCGGAATTTTTTTGGACCCCGGCGATGGCAAAGCATCGTTGAACCCGTCGAAGACGCCGTGCTTGCCGACCGGTGACAGCTGGTCCACCTGCAGGGTTTTGTATCCCGGCGATGGCAAGGCACCGTTCAACCCGTCGGAGACGCCGTGCTTGCCGACCGTTGACAGCTGGTCCGCCTGCAGGGTTTTGTATCCCGGCGATGGCAAGGCACCGTTCAACCCATCGAAGGCGTCGTGCTTTCCGACCGGTCGGCCCGCGGAATCAGGCGGGGACCAGACCACCTTCAAAGCCTCCGTACTGCCATCCCCCAGGTTGCTGTGCTCGCGCGCCGCCATCGCAGCAGAATCCACCGGCGAGGACACGACGACGCTCAAGACCTCTGGACAGCCGTCCTTGCTGACCTTTCCACCCGAAGGCAAGACGCCTTTCAAAACCTCTGAACAGCCATCTTGGTTGTAGTTGTCGTGCATCGACACCACAGGTGACAAGGCAACTTTTAGGACCTCTGAACAGCCGTCCTGGCTGTTGTTGTCGTGCATCACAGAAGACTCCGCCGGTGAGGACAGGGCAACTTTGAGGTCGTGGTCGTTGTGCTCCGGCAACCGCGGCGCAGGACTCGCCTCCGCACTCCGGCCGCCTTCCAGCCTTTGCGGCGCCGCGCGCGAGCCCTGCGGGCAGCCGCCGTCGTATATGTCGTCGCCCGCGCCGCAAAACGACACCGCGGGCTTCCAGCCGGCACCCACGCCCGGAGCCGGGGCTCGGGGGTGCTGTGACGAAGCCGAGCGCGCCGAGTCGCTGTAGCCGGGTTGCGCGGGGCTGGCTGCTGTTGGCGCCGTGTCGGGCTGCAAGTCGGCAGCCGCGTCGCAAATGGCTTCGAGTAACGCGGTCTCGTCGCGCACACGGTCTTCTAGGGCGCACTGGGCTTGGTAGTACCGTTGCACGTTGGCGAAGGCGGCGGCGGTTGCAGCAAGGTCGGCAGGGTCAATGGGGTCGAACGCTGCGACAGACGCTGGCAGGGAGGCGTGAGGGGAACGCTTCGCACCTGCCGCGGCGGGTGCGGGTGCGGACGCGCGTGCAAGGCTCGCGGGGTTCATGGTATCAGGCATCGCGCCGAGCAGAGCCTTGCTTTGGTGGTACCTCTTCAAGTTGCCAGGGTCAGATGCTTCGACTGACACGGACAGGGGGGCATCAGGGGCTCGCTTTATATCTGCCACGGCGGGTGCCGACGCAGCAAGGTTCTCGGGGTCGATGGAGTGAGGCTCTGCGTCCAATGGTGGCTGGGTTGGGTGGTACCTCTTGAGGTTGCCAGGGTCAGACGGATGGCCAGTCGCTGGGTGCGTTGCTTCGAGGATCGGTTCAGCGCTTTCTCCGGAGCAGATCGCCAGCTCGCGGACGAGGGCCGCGATCGCGCCGCGGTGCTCCTGCAGCTCTTCGCGAAGGACAGCCGCCGCCTCGTCCTCGGGCACCGTGCCGCCCGCGTACCCATCGGTCTCCACTGCCCCCACGCACACCGCCCACGACGCCTTCCTGTTGGAAGAGACGGCCCAAGCCGCATTCCCGCCGGCATCAGCTGCTCCCGGCGGGTCGCCCCCGATCAACGACCTCCTCTTGGCCCCATCAGCGTCGGTTTCCCCCACGCACGCCGCCCAAGACGCATTCCTACTGAAAGATACGGCCGGAGCCGCACTCCCGCCAGCATTGGCAGCCGACTGGTCATCCCCGAGCAGTGACCTCCTCTTGGCCCCGTCAGCGTCCGTTTCCCCGACGCACGCCGCCCACGACGCATTCCTGCTGGAAGCTACGGCCGGAGCCGGATTCCCGCCGCGCGCAGCCGACGGGTCACCTGACCTCCTCTTGGCCGCATCAGCGTCCGTTTCCCCCACGCACACCGCCCACGACGCCGTCCTATTGGAAGATACGGCCGAAGCCGCGTTCCCCCCGTCAGCAGCAGCCGACAGGTCTCCGTCACCCCCGGGGGGTGACCTCCTCTTGGCCGCATCAGCGTCCGTTTCTTCCACGCACACCGCCCACGACGCATTCCTACCGGAGGAACCCGAAGCCGCACTCCCGGCAGCAGCAGCAGCAGCAGCAGCTCCCGACGGGCTGCCCCCGACGAGCAACCCCACCGCACCCCCATTCTTCCCCGACGGCCTTCCGCGTTCTCCTGCGCGCGTTGCACTCTGCTGATCTTCGTCGGCAGCCGCTGCTACCCGCCCGGCGTGGAACTGCGACGGAGCAACCTGTCTCGCGTGTGCCATTTTGCTCAGAGCGGCCAGATGCTGCCCGTCGGCCGGGCTGCAGAAGGAAGAGTGCAGGAACGAAGGCGCGAACCCCGCTGGTGCCCTGGGCGAGAGGCGCGCGTTCCGAGTCGCCGCCGGCGCCTCGGAGCCGAGGTCGTGCAGGTGGGTCAAGAACGACGAGTGGCGCGCGGTGGGGGGGATGCGCTGGTCGTACTTTTCGAACAGGGTGCTCCGGCGGCGCACTGCGGCTTTGTACACGCTGCAAAGGGTGGCTGCCAGCGTGACCAATACTGTGTAGGGTGGGTGGAAAGGTGACGGGGGGCGTGCCGGAGGGGAAGATCAGTTAATAAACGGCGAGGCAGAACTCTGCCGTACCAGAACATTGCCGTACAGGCATGGCTGATGCTAGCAAACAGCTTAATGGTAAGGCAGAACATTGCTATACAGGCATGGTTGATGCTCACAAACAGCTTAAGAGTAAGGCACAAGACTGCCGTAAATGCATGGTTGGTGCGAACAAACTGTTTAATGGTGAGGCAGAACGTTGCTGCACATGCACCTGCTGATGTTAGCAAACAAGAGACACTGCGGCTAAACGCATACCCATCACTGTGGTCTCCTTGCCGTACCGTTGGAGCTTGGACTGCTTGTACCAGAGAGTGTTCGGGCGGTGGTACCCGTGCAGCGCCGAAGCTGGGTGGCGAGCAGTGAATGGAGCTGGCAGCAGCGTTGTGACCTGGTTCGCCTCGCTCGAAGCCGCGCGCCCCGCGTGCTGCAGCAGCAGCGAGGGCGCGAACGCGAAGCGGGCCGGCGTCGCTGTCCGGTGCAGCACCGCGGATGCCACGGGAACGGGGCCGCACGGGGCGGGATCCGTCAAAAAGGGGGGCGCCGGGCAAGGCATCGCCCACGGCACGGGCAGGCCGGCCGCCGTCTTCAGGGCGCGGAGGATCTCGCCTTCATCGGCCGCCTCTCGTCCATCTTCGTCTTCGTCGGAGGCAGCTTCCTCCGATGGGCATTGCGCTGCTGCGGACAGGGGTGTCTGTGTTCCGCCGTGCCTGTACCTCGGCATGTCCCTTCTTTTCCTTTTCCCTCCCTTCTCTGGGTCATTTCTCATGAGGAGAGTAAGTGCACATGTACACTTGACGAGTACACACGAGACAAGTACACTTACAAGACACATGGCAAGTACACTTGACCCGTACGCGTGAGAAAAGTACATGTGACAGGTGAAAGGGAGGCGCCGAGCACGGCATCGCACACGGCACGGGCAGGCCGGCCGCCGTCCTCAGGGCGCGGAGGATCTCGCCTTCGTCGGCCGCCTCTCGTCCATCTTCGTCTTCGTCGGAGGCAGCTTTCTCCAACGGGCATTGTGCTGCTGCGGACAGGGGTGTCTGTGTTCCGCCATGCCTGTACCTGGGCATTTCCCTTCTTTCCCCTCTCCCCTTCTCTGGGTCATTTCTCATAAGAATAACAAGTGCACATGTACACTTGACAAGCGCACATGCGACAAGTACACTTGGCAAGAACATGGCACGTACACATGAGACACGTACACTTGGCAAGAACACTTACTTACAAGACACGCTAGTACACTTGACAAGTACACGTGAGAAAAGTACACGTGACAGGTGAGCAAACATGATACACCAGTACGCACAGCAAGTACACTTGACAAGACACATGGCAAGTACACGTGCGACAAGTACCTAACGGGGCCGCACGGGGCGGGATCCGTCAAAAAGGGAGGCGCCGAACACGGCATCGCCCACGGCACGGGCAGTCCGGCCGCCGTCGCCTTCGTCGGCCGCCTCTTGTCCATCTTCGTCTTCGTCGGAGGCAGCTTCCTCCGACGGGCAATGCGCTGCTGCGGACAGGGGTGGCTGCGTTCCGCCGTGCCTGTATCTCGGCATGTCCCTTCTTTTTCCCTTTCCCTCCCTTCTCTGGGTCATTTCTCATAAGAGTAACAAGTGCACATGTACACTTGACAAGTGCACATGCGACAAGTACACTTGGCAAGAACGCTTGCTTACCAGACACATGGCAAGTACACGTGATAATTACACGTGAGAAAAGTACACGTGACAGGGAAACACATGATACCAGCACGCACAACAAGTACACTTGACAAGACACATTGCAACAAGTAGGTGGTCTCCCTGCCGCATCGTTGGAGCTATGACTTGCTTGTGCCAGAGCGTATGCGGTCGGTGTTCTCTGGGCGTCATTTCTCGTAAGGAAAACAAATGCCAACATGATGTACACATGAGACAAGTATTGAGACGTACGAGCCCTTGACAAGTACACGTGAGCCAAGGACACTTGACAAGACACGTGGTAATGACAAGACACGAGCAAGCGCACTTGACGAGTACACACGACACGCGTGGCACGTCCACACACTTCATGACGCGGTAAGTAATTATCAGATGTCGGCTTCATCTTTACAGGCATATGCGCTGTTTTCTTGACCCTCACGAAGGCGACCGTATGCTGCCATGGATCGGTTTTTTTGCTCTTGAAAAGTTGCACTCTGTACAAGATAAAAACGGAAAATATGCAGAAAGAACGCACTAGCGTTTCACGTTGAAGAATGAAAGCGAGAACAACGGAGGGAGCCGGGACGGCACGGACAGCAGAAAGAATGAAGATAGCGAAGGAAGAGAGAGGCCAGGCCTGAAGGAAAGTTAAAGTATGGCTAAAGATAAAGTGGTGTCACCTGAGGGGGTAATCTCAGGGCCGCCCACGTGATAAGCCGTTAAGCAGTGTGAACTTGAAATGCAGCTACCACAGGGGAAAGCTTGCATTTGTCATAGGCTAGGGCCGTTAAGCAGCGGCTGCCGGCTTATCCCGTGACACCTTTTATATGTACGTTATTGAAAGAGTAGCGTTGGCACTCTTACAGGTTCGTTCCCTCGTAGGTCGCCGGGAACGGGCACTCCAGTGAAACTGGGTACGTTACCGTATCAGGTTTGGATTTTGGGAGCATTGCCTCATGTGAATTCTGAGACCAATTTCTCCCACGAATGGTGAACCAGCTTTGGTGACCGCTGTTCCGCAGTGGATACATCGATATGTTTCCCGACTTGCGGATCGTGCTCGGTCATTGGAAGGGGCGCGGACAGTCGACGAGTGGTCTGGTTGAGATGAGGAAGCTCCTCGTTCGGCAAAAAGAGCATGAAACTGGACCGCTGGATTCATCCCGAAGCCTCCCTCGGAATAGCTAGGGGGGGGAGTACGGCGTAAGGCGAATGCGGGGACGCTACATCAGTTCTCAATAATATACTCAGAGCCGCCCGTTGCGTGTATCGACGGAGTATACGGGGAGGAAACCCGTACAACTGTAAACTTAACGTAGCAAAGGGGTATTTTCCATCGTCCGCTTGCCCGGCGCAACCCGAATTTACCTGGGTTTAGTGTGCGACAGCTGATTTCTTCTTTTGAAACTGGAGGCCTCGAGTATTGCCTACAAAGCAGCCGCACATAATACGGAAGTTGCAAGTGAACATGCTAACGCGGGGACCCAGTAGCCTGCATCGAGGGCACGGGCAGCCTCTATAGTAGACTATGCATTAGTTTTCTGAATACCCTACAAAACGAAAAAAGGTTGAGTAGTAAAAAGACTGTTATAGCTCGCTTGAGAATCCGGTATTTTAGAGTCTCCCTTCTTTTAGATGGGTTTAGCTCTTTTTGACGCATGTTTCGGTTTGTTGTCTGCGTTCTGTTTCAGCGGGCCTGAAGCCGATCACTTGAACAAAAGGGGGGATGTGCGAGTTTCGACCTTCGTGCTCCGACCTGAAGGTCTGGTTGACCATTGATCTACTCCCCTACTATGCAAAATGCTCACTCCACCCTGCCCCCTAGAACTGCATCGAATTGCCTGCCGCCGTCTATTACGGTACCAAGGTACACCTTGGTCTATAGGGCCCATTCCTATACCCCTGGAGCTTCACAGAATTGCTTGGTGCTGTCCGAAGCAGGGCTTACGCGGCTCTTTTGTCTTGGAGCTAAATACCTACTGAAAATCAGTACGTAAAAGAAAGAAGACTTTAAGTTCGTACTGAATGCGAATGACAGAGAACTAAATAGTCTTTTATTTTCGATTAGTCAACCTCGGCGACCGCGCAGGAAACGTCTTCGAAGAAGAAGTCTCACGTACACTACGTACAGAGAAAAGTTTCCTGGTTGTTGAGGCTAATCAACAAACAGAAATGCTAGAAATGGAATACCTTACAGCGCAGACGACGGCGAGCTAGCCACACAGACACAGCACACCGACAAGCCCATAAGTCCCGTAGTCCGGGCAGGCAACACGAGTCCATAAGTCCCTTCGTCTGGGCAGGCAACGTAAGTCCCTAAGTCCCTTAAACTGGGCAGGCAACAAAGTCCCTAAGTCCCTTAGTCTGGGCTGGCAACGGAAGTCCCTAAGTCCCTTAATCTGGGCAGGCACACGAGTCCCTAAGTCCCTTCGTCTGGGCAGGCAACGTAAGTCCCTAAGTCCCTTAAACTGGGCAGGCAACAAAGTCCCTAAGTCCCTTAGTCTGGGCTGGCAACGGAAGTCCCTAAGTCCCTTAATCTGGGCAGGCACACGAGTCCCTAAGTCCCTTCGTCTGGGCAGGCAACGTAAGTCCCTAAGTCCCTTAATCTGGGCAGGCAACAAAGTCCCTAAGTCCCTTAGTCTGGGCTGGCAACGGAAGTCCCTAAGTCCCTTAATCTGGGCAGGCACACGAGTCCCTAAGTCCCTTCGTCTGGGCAGGCAACGTAAGTCCCTAAGTCCCTTAAACTGGGCAGGCAACAAAGTCCCTAAGTCCCTTAATCTGGGCAGGCAACAAAGTCCCTAAGTCCCTTAATCTGGGCAGGCACACGAGTCCCTAAGTCCCTTCGTCTGGGCAGGCAACGAAAGTCCCTAAGTCCCTTAATCTGGGCAGGCAACAAAGTCCCTAAGTCCCTTAATCTGGGCAGGCAACAAAGTCCCTAAGTCCCTTAGTCTGGGCTGGCAACGGAAGTCCCTAAGTCCCTTAATCTGGGCAGGCACACGAGTCCCTAAGTCCCTTAATCTGGGCAGGCACACGAGTCCCTAAGTCCCTTAATCTGGGCAGGCAACAAAGTCCCTAAGTCCCTTAGTCTGGGCTGGCAACGGAAGTCCCTAAGCCCCTTATTCTGGGCAGGCACACGAGTCCCTAAGTCCCTTCGTCGGGGCAGGCAACGTAGGTCCCTAAGTCCCTTAATCTGGGCAGGCAACGGAAGTCCCTAAGTCCCTTAACTTGGGCAGACATACGAGTCCCTTAGTCTGGGCAGACAACGAGTCCCTAAGTCCCTTCGACAGGGCAGGCAACCCGTAAGTCCCTCAATCTGGGCAGGGAAAGTAAGTCCCTAAGTCCCGTAAACTGGGCAGGCAACACGAGTCCCTAAGTCCCCTGATCTGGGTAGGCAACACAAGTCCCTAGATTCCTCAGTCGGGGCAGGCACACACAAGTCCTTAAAGTCCTTGATCTGTCAGATCAACACCAAGGCCACGTCAAGGAGATCCACATCCTTCAGGTTGAACTACCATAGTCACCAAAGGAAAGAGGCTCACACAAAGCGAACATGGACCGTGTATCCTTTGTCCTCGCCAACAAGGCCGACGTGCGTGAAGCCGCCACGGTGAAAAACGCGTTGCCCGGAGCAGTAGAAGCAGGAATTAGTCAGCACGCAAGCGACCTGTACGACGAATTCGTCCGGTCAGCCGACGCGGAGCAGGACCCTGTGAAGAGAGCGTCACTCGCGGTGGTCAGTCTCGAGCTGTGCGCGTTAAAAACGCAGATGAACCCCCCGTCGGTAGAGGAGGTGAAAGAACTGATGGCCGACCTCCATAAATGGAACATGCCAGACATGGAAAGCATGGCCAGGATAGACGTACCGGTTGCCGACTTAAAAAGAGAGCGTATGAGTCTGGCAAACATAGGTAGTATCCGTGAGATCGGGACGAAGTTGAAGGTACAAGACGAAGGCGGAAAAACGAAGGGTGACCCGCGAAAAACGGTCAACATCGACCAAAGGCTGAAACAGCTGAACCTGCACGACATACCGAGCGTGTTAAAACCGGATGGACCCCTCGTGAAGGCGATCCTCCTCCAGATGGAATCCGGTGTCAGGTTGCCGCTAGACTTCTCACCGAAGAAGGCTCCTCTTTTCCCGACGAGGGCGGCAGATGCTTTCAACATCACTTTTTCGCCGATACCAGCAAAGGTAGACGAGGCAGTGTACGAAGAAGCGAAGAAGCAAGTAGGACAGGCGGCTGACACAGCGCACAAAAACATCCTGCTCGAAGTATCGTCGAAGATGGATAAAGAGATGATGCCCAGCACTACGCATATACTGATGCGGATTCGGCACGCGATAGCACTGCTGGTGTGTGAGGCGGTTCCTCAAAAGGAGCAGCTTAGGCTGATCGTCATGGTAGCCAGCCAAATCCCGCTGGTGGCATCACACACAAGTGCTAACAACTGCTACATGGCGGCGGTAAAGTACGAGGAATACGCCATGAAGAGAGCGACGGACCTATCTCGCGACGTTTCGGTAGAGGAGACGATGCACACTCTCGTCAGGGTGGAGTCCGACACGGTCAAGGCGTTTAAGGAAAAGGTGGAGCTCCAACGCGAGCACGCAAAAATCACGAAGCAGACCGTGGCCGCCACGAAGCCGACTCTGGTCACCAAGAATCGCAACGTGACACACCCAGACTCGCAAAGGTACGAGCCATACGGCAAGACCTCTGGGAAAGGTGGATTGAACAAGCCGGGACACAAAGGCAGATATCAGCAAAGAAACTGACTCACCGTCTCAGAGACCACACGATCCAACGTCGCACAAACACCTATCCTCTTTCATCCAGCCCTTCAGACGTCTTCTTCACCACCACGCGGCTCAAGCCATAAGCTGTGGCTTCGGTGTGAAGGCCCGTCGCAGAAGAACCAAGGGTCGCCTTTCCGTTCCGTCAACGATCATGATCCTCTGCAGAAACAGAAGGGCGTGTTTTACTCGTTCCAGGCAAGTTCGATGGAAGAACACGCTGCGATGACGGCAACAATTAAGTCGCACACATTTATGGCATCGCAGCTGGATCCTGATCTTCAACAGTGCATCCGTGTATACGCTTACAACACGACAGCAGAGAACCGGAACTTTCGAGCATGCCGCATCCTGTATTGGGCGGATAGGGCAGAGAAGAACAGAGCAGATAAAGCACGTTTCGACTCGTTCTTCGACACGAACCACCCGGCATATGCCATCGCGAGCAGGATCAACGTACCTGTCGTTGAAGAAGTTCTCGAGCTGATTGGTGCCGCAAAACCGGGAGTAAAGAACGAGTTCGTCCGAAGGTTAGGATTCGGTTTCCCGGTGGTGGACGATTTATGCGAAGAAGGAGTGTTTGATATCAACCCGGAGAACAGGAGTGCAAGGAAAAAATATATCTCAACGAAGAAGGCACTGCAGAACAACCAGCAGCTTCTACTGGCGTCCCTGAGGCAACAAAGCCTACGTGACGGGAACCTGCACGAGATCTCCGCCCAGCTGAAGATGGAAGTTGAGAAAGGATGGCTGGAAGGTCCGTTCTCGACAGAAACCCTCCCCGTGGAGCAGTTCATCCCGATACGGAGATTTATCGTCATCCAAGGCGACAAGCACCGTGGTTGTGACAACGGTCGAGCAACGAACCGAATAACCAGGGTGCACTCTCCTATAACCTTGTTAGGAGTTGACAACGTGGTGGCAACGTCCGTCGCATTGTTCCAACATGGGGTCGAGCAGCAGTCACAGGCGGTCCTGGACCAGTCGGATGCCTACAAGTCGTTAATAGCTGACAAGACTCAACGAAAGTATGCTGTCATCGTCGCGATGAATGCAGAAACTAAGCAGCTGGAACTCTACCTGAGTAATGTTCTATGTTTCGGGACAGAGTCTGCAGTTCTCGACTACAACTGTTTATCAAGATTCATCACAGCGGCGGCGCGACGAATCATGGGGATCCCAGCGTCAGGATATTTCGATGACTTCCACATGCTTGGAAGAGAAGACGACATCGCACAAATGGCGAACGACTTCCAGGAGTTTTTCTCGATGATCATCGGACTAATCTTCAAGGAGAAGAAAAAGAGGATAGGACAGCGGACGCAGTATCTGGGCGTTTGCATCGACGTCTCTTCTCCCGGAACACTGTCGCTGTCGATAACGAGCGAACGGGCAGAGAAGCTGAGAAGAACGCTGCAAGAGTGCTTGCGCGAAGACGCATTGTCCCCGCAAATGGCGGGCAAGCTAGTTGGACAGCTGAGTTTCGTGCAACAACACATGACAGGCGCAGTGGGGAGAGCGCTCCTCCATCCAATCCGGTCACGACAATACACCAAGGTGAACGTAACGAAACTGGGTGGACGACTGCGGGCTGCGCTCGGCTGGTGGGTTCAGGCGTTGTCCCACTCCCGTTTTCAGCGTCGAATCGACCTGAAGACCATCTCCACGCCTCGGACGCCCATCGTCGTTTACACAGATGCAACCTTGGGCCAGCTAGGCTTCTGCATCGCGTATAAGGAGTACCGATACTACGGAAACGCGTACTCAGCAGTGACGCCGGCGAATCACAACCGACACATCGTGGAACAGAACGACACGGAGAACATACAGCTGTATGAAACTGAAGTCGTAGTCGCGATACAGTGCTTCATGAACGATAATCATGAAACCCTGTTTCCCTCGTCGGTCCTTGAGGATGATTTCAGGAACATCCCGAAGTATTACTTTGTTGACAACGTGTGCTCTCAGGCCACATTAGTCAAGGGGTTCTCGAAGAACCCGCTGTTCAACCACTTAGTCCAAAACTTTTGGTTCGAAGCAGTATCCTCAGGGTCTATGGAAGTGTGGCTTGAGAGAGTTGAATCGGCTCATAATCTGGCCGACCTTCCTTCGCGGCAGATGGGCCGAATCAAGTTCCTCGAGGAAATGGGATATAAATACATCCCACACTTTGAAAGCGTCCTGTTCACAGAAAGGATGAAGAACCTAAGCACCTCGTAGTGGTTCTGATAACGTCGTTTCCGTCCTAGTGGGGGGCAACACAACCTGGCATCGCATGAAAGTCAGGTCGCCCGCTGAACACGTCAACGTTTCTTCCTCCCACCGGCGCATAGAGTCTGGCATAGCATAAATGTCAGTTCTTCATCTTCTGCCCTGACATCGCATAAATGTCAGTTCTTCGTCTTCTTCTTCTGAAACATGTCTGCGACTGTTCCACACAACTCGAAAAGTTGCCTAGACATGATTGTCAGGTAGTCAACAAATGCCAACGTGCAGTCCTCTCCCCTTGAGCATCGCAACTTGAGACTAGCTTGAATAAAACTTCCTATTCTGCAACACGTCTATGACAACGCATCCCAACTCGAAAAGAGACAACCCAGGCATCGCATAAATGTCTTCAAGGTAGTGGCATAACCATCAGCTAACGTAGCGAACCCGAAAACACTCGGAAAGAAGCGCAGATGAGTCGAGAAGCTTTCAGCAACCTTCCCTTTGCTGTTCCCGGTCACAGAGCTAAGATCAACACATCTCTCTTTCTGCGATGGGACCAGGTGGACAGAGATCTGCGAAGGGGGTGGAAACATCTCTGTCGAAGACCTGGATTCCTCAGTTTCGGAGCGTACCAGATGCAGATCTTACTCGGAGTGGCTCTGCGTATCGTCCGAACTTACCCATCGCAGACGAGTCGTCCAGGAAGAAAGACTCGCCAAAAGATAGTATGAAGATGTTATGTCTTGTAACACAGGGAGCTGCGCAGGGCTTGCGCCAACACTGCCGTCTGAGACGAAGAGTTGACCGCGAAAATAAAGAAGACTTTAAGTTCGTACTGAATGCGAATGACAGAGAACTAAATAGTCTTTTATTTTCGATTAGTCAACCTCGGCGACCGCGCAGGAAACGTCTTCGAAGAAGAAGTCTCACGTACACTACGTACAGAGAAAAGTTTCCCCTCCCACCCACCCAGAGAATGCCTCAACGGAATTACCCGACTGGACCGGAAGTCATCCGCATGTTGAAAGCTGAAATGGACCGTGAACCGCAGGCAGAATCCGTGATGACAGACCTGACGGTAAGCCGGAAAAGGAAGCTGGAGCACCTTTCGACACTGTGTCCGCTTGCAGCACGGTCTAGCGTTGAACGGGCTGCTCAGTCGCTCACGACTTCCTCGGTCGAAGCAGGGACCTGGCAGCAGTACTTCGTTGCTGTACGGTCCTGGACCAACTTTGCGGACGCAATCAACTGTCGCCACTTTCCCATAGGGTCGGAAGAGTTGAGGCTATTCGTGACTACGCATACGAACGCCGGCTCTGCCGAGAGCACGATTTCTGCCTTGGAAAAAGTGCAACGATTCCTCGGAATCAACGAGCCGCTCCGAAACCCCCTCGTGAAGGATGTCCTCCAAGGGGTGAGGAGGAAACAGAAAGGAAAAAGGAAGATGGATGCCATCACGTCGAAGCTTCTCGACAAGATCGTAGACGATACCTCCCCTATCACGGGCCCCAGCAGCTCCCTACGGGAGTTTCGACACCTGGCTGTCTTGTCGTACGTGTTTCTGCTGCGCATGCAAGACGAGGCGATTCCGCTTCGCAGAGGGCTCGAAAGCGACTCACCGGCGAAGGCGCTACAAGACGTCAGGGCTTCGAATCGACACAGCGCAGTCTTCAAATATAAACAAGAATTGCATATCGTGTTTAAAAAGCGAAAGAACATCCGTCAAGGGGAAATGTTGATACGGGGCTGCATGTGCAGAACTAGAGAAGTTGTCGTTGGATGGCGGGCAATTTGCCCAGTACATCAAATATGGCCGTACATCCGGGACAATGTTGCTCACGGTGCAGCAATATTCGGCATGAAGTACCCCGACATGCTGGAAGCGGTAAAAAGAAAAGCCGCGATATTTCAGCAGCCTGTGATCGGATGGGGAACACACAGTTTCCGCAGGGGTGCTGCTCAGGATGTGAACGAGGATAACCCCGAGTTGGCTGTCCTTCTGAAGGCAGGAAGTTGGAACTCGAAAACCTTCGGGGAGTACCTAGACTGGTGTAAGATCCAGAAAAAAGGCATGGAAATGGTAGCCCAGCGCGATCAAGATACGGAGAGCGAGTGAATCGACTGGGGGTGGAAACATCTCTGTCGAAGACCTGGATTCCTCAGTTTCGGAGCGTACCAGATGCAGATCTTACTCGGAGTGGCTCTGCGTATCGTCCGAACTTACCCATCGCAGACGAGTCGTCCAGGAAGAAAGACTCGCCAAAAGATAGTATGAAGATGTTATGTCTTGTAACACAGGGAGCTGCGCAGGGCTTGCGCCAACACTGCCGTCTGAGACGAAGAGTTGACCGCGAAAATAAATAGAGCATAGGGGGGCCCTCCTGCCAGTGGTGCATGCCTTTGCCTCTTCCTCCTCTCTGGCCTCAACCCTCCAGTGTCGCGGTGGTAAGCAACAGCAAGATCTCCCGACCGGAATCCCCGGTACCGGGTTTGCGGGATAACGTACTGACTTCAGAACGTGTACAAAAAGAAATGCGTAGTATTGGTTTATTCCTAAAACTAAGAAGATTAACGTGCTGAAATCAGTACGTGCAGCATGCTGAACGTAAGGCCTGGTCCGAAGATAATGCAGGTCATCGCTACAGATGTTCTGCATTCTAACCTCAAACTATCAACGGTCCACGGAAGTCTACCAGAGCAGGAGGGGAAGGACCGGCTTGCGCCGCTCGGCGCGGCTCGTGACAATTGCAATCGTTCCCAGCCCCTGACCATTTTCTTTTCCTAGCGTTTACATTACCCCCCGATAACTCCGTATTGCGCAGTTCCTGCGCAGTTCATGCGTATAAGTCGATCGTTGAGTGCGTGAGCCCCTCCGAAGAAAGGTCCATCACACTAGTTTCAGGCTACTTAGCCCGGGTCTCTGGGTCGGCCTGCGCAGTTCATGGGTATAAGTCGATCGTTGAGTGCGTGAGCCCCTCCGAAGAAATGGTATTCGTGGTAAACTTTCTTTTTGTTCCTTTTACGGCTATTCTCTCCTTTTATGCGTCTTTTGCTCTCTATTGCTGGGAATACCGGTATTCCTGGACTTTTGGTGCTGAAGGAAGGGATGAATCCGTTCACTTCAAAGGTCCATCACACTAGTTTCAGGCTACTTAGCCCGGGTCTCTGGGTCGGCCTGCGCAGTTCATGCGTAGGTTTGTGAAACGGCGAGGGCTACAGTTTTTTACATAAGCGCCAGCTTGAAAGGAAATGCTCGACGATGCGGCCCGGCAAAGAACAGAAGGGATCCCAAGTGCTGTAACTACCAAACACGTGTTGAACGGACGTGAGGTCATGCGGGTCTACCCCTACACGACAAATCACACAAACACAACAGGTCAAAGTCCTGAGTGAGAAAACAACACACGGTGGTGTAAGCGAAGAACAAATCAGATTGTGTTTGTATTGTATTTGCCCCTCTACCTCTATATTTCCCCCCTTCCATTCGGAGTCGAAGCAGCTACGTCGAGTATTTTAAGTGCTCTGCACTTTTTCACCGCAGTGACGAGTTACGACGGTGGTGCTGTGCGGCTATTTTCACGTAAATTTGTGTATGGTGCAGACGGAGTATAAAAATAATAATAGTAATGTAGCCTGCCCCGTATTGTGTAGTTCCTGCGTAATTTGTGCGGAGTTCTTGCGTATAAGTCGATCTTTGAGTGCGTGAGCCCCTTCGAAGAAAGGTCCATCACACTAGTTCCAAGCTACTTAGCCCGGGTCTCTGGGTCGCGTCCCCCTCCTTCTTTTGGTCGCCTGGTCTTGCGTCTTGTTGATCCGTCCGGGCTGGGGGCTTCGCGCTTCCCCTTCGTCTTGCATCACCTCGTCTCCACTCCCTGCCGCACGGGCTCCTACGTTTTGTGCCACCTGCGACGCGGGTCGCTTTACTGCTTTTCTGCGCGACGGCTGCTCTGTACTCGTTGCCTTATCCGCGATTGCCGCTTCTCGTACCGACCGCGCCTGCTTTTCCTGTTCTGCCTTTCGCCTCTGTGGTCCGTCGGCCGCCTCGTGCGGAGTTCTTGCGTATAAGTCGATCTTTGAGTGCGTGAGCCCCTACGAAGAAATGTGAAAACGGGGGTTTGCCTGGAGGCTTTTCGTGTTATTCTGCAGATGCTTTGAGCTATCTTTGTGTCTATGCTTTCAGTCGTCTTCTTAACCATGGTTAAGTGCGCAAATGGTGTCAGCCGAAGCTGGTGGTGGAAAGGTCCATCACACTGTGCGGATTTATTGCGTACTTCGTGTCTTCGGTTTTCGGGGGTACCAGTTTATTGTGGTTTAGAGATTCGGTGTTTTCGGGTCTCCGGTTGACCATTGAGGCTGAGAGGCGTGACATGTTGGCATAAATACACACACTGTAACTACAGCTAGCCAGTGTTGCGACCGACACCAAGAAAGAATTCGCTTTGGATTTAGTCTTGCACGCGCATGCATGTTGTGTTCGTAACAACAGTGAATTGTAAAACACGAAATTGAACGCTGGCAGCGTGTTCGGGAGAAGATCATATTCACTCACCGTCAGGCTAATCCTCCCCCGGCGCGTACAAGCAAACAACGCGCCTATTCTTTTTGTATCCGACGACAGCAAGTGTCAGACTAGCCTACCCGAAGGCAGCTGATTTATTTAGGCAGGTTTACTCTGCCGGCGGAAGTTTTATTTTTCAATTTGCAACTGGCGGCCTCCTCGAGTATTTCCCACGAAGCCGGTGCTTGTTCGAAAAAATGAAAGAAAAAGAGATAAAGAAAGTGAAGAGCAAGCGCAAACTGGAGTTCCGATTGCACGATATTGCACAAGAAGCCTTTTTTCCTTGTTTTTGTGAGGGGAAGAGAGAATCGCGAAGAGTATTCTCAGTAAGGGGTGCTGCCGAAAGCAGAATAAAAAGAAGACCGGGCGGAACAACAGAAAGAAGTGGGCAGCAGTTGTCGGAGTGACCACACAGGGCGGGAGGGGGCGGGCGGGGCTGGTGGGACAGGTCCGGGTGTTGCGCTCCTTTGGCGGGCTGTGCGGGAGTAGAGGACCTGCTTTGTAGGAAAAACTGGGCGGGCCGCCAGTGGCGAAACCTCAAAGAAGATAATGTGCTGCAGCCCACATGAAACGCAGGAAAAAATCTGAGTTTAGTGGCGGGCTTAATCGTTCACGAAAAAAAAAAAAAAAAAATCCCCAATTTGTAGTTGTACTGTTTTTCTAGTTTCCGTCGAAATAAGCAGTCGTGTGTTGTGCCAGTGGCTGCTGATAGCATACCACAGACCGTACACTGTACACGTAGGACTATGCTACTAGTGGATAGTGCTAGTGGCTGCTGATCGCATGACCACAGACCGTACACTGTACTCGTAGGATAGTGGATAGTGCTAGTTGCTGCTGATCGCATAACCACAGACCGTACACTACGATAGTGGCTGCTGATAGCATACCACACACTGTACAATGTACTCGTAGGACTACGCTGCTGGTCGATAGTGCTGATAGCGTACCACAGACCGTACACTGTACTCGTAGGACTATGCTGCTAGTGGACAGTGCTGGTGGCTGCTGATAGCATACCACCAAGCTTCACGCGTTCGGCGGTACTGCAGAGCCACGGGTCAACGGGTCGAGCCTACTGATTTTCCAAACCAGAAGCATCGAGGCGTGGCGTACCTTCGAATTTCGCGCCGGTGCTGAATGCGTAAGCGTCCATCCTCCTGATAGCCCGTGATGGTTTGGGTTAAGTTTGGGTTGGGATGCAAGCAATCTGGCGATTAGATCTGCATCGCCGGCGTCGCGGTTATCTCTTCGCACGTTATGCGTCATGCTTTCGCCTTTTCAGCTCGTCGTGATCGTCGCGCTCAGGCGCGCGTTTGGTGCTTCGCTTCGCCTTCGGCTGCTCGTCCAGTGCGATCGACCGAAGAATACAGTTCCAGGCAATTCTCTGCAGTACCAAGATATTGGGATGGACCGAGGATCAGTCCCTGCCTTTCCTTTCAAGCAGATCGTAAAGTGCAAGACTCTATCAGCGCCATGGCACGGCAAGGATTTACACCCTCGGATTCTGAAGATGTCGTGCCCGGTCCCCTTAAATTGAAGAGGCTTCCCACACGAGCACGGCCGCAACACGAGGATTCAGCCCTGCTTGGGTGGTGCGGTCAGTCATCACAGGGGCCCGCCTGAAAATACTCGACGTCGCTGCTTCGACTCCGAATGGAAGGGAGGAAATATAGAGGTAGAGGGGCAAATACAATACAAACACAATCTGATTTGTTCTTCGCCTACACCACCGTGTGTTGTTTTCTCAGAACTCTCACTCAGAACTTTGACCTGTTGTGTCTGTGTGATTTGATCGTGTAGGGGTAGACCCGCAAGACCTCACTGGCACTTTTTCTTTGCAGCTTCTACTGTAAGACGCACTACTGAGAGTAGCACGACCGTTCAACACGTGGTTGTTGTTACAGCACTTGGGATCCCTTCTGGTCTTTGTCGGGCAGCATCGTCGAGCATTTCCTTTCAAGCTGGCGCTTATGTAGCAGCTGCCACGCGTACGGACACCATACAAGTATGCGTGGGCACTCCCGTACAATAGCTGCACCAGATGCAGGTTGCTTCGAGAGCTCGCTGGGGGGAACATCTTAGTTTCGTGTTCAGGCGCGACTTGCCTCTGGGGGGGAGGTAGCGCCGCTCACCTCTGGAACAAACAGAAAATACTCGAGAGGCTGCCTTGTGCTTACTTCGAAGGCTAGAGGGGAGAAGCAATACAACTACAAAGTGGGTCCTTTTTGTTGAACGCTTACGCTGTTGCGATGGTGGGGAGTCGTCGGCATGCCGATGAGTACCACACTAGCTCGCAACAATGCCCCCTTTGTTCTTTTGCAGCTGGCAGCCTCCTCAAGTATTTCCTATAAAGCAGGTGCATATACAAAAAAAGAACGAAGGAATTAACCGAAAACACATGGCAACGAGGAAAGCTTTGGAAGGTGGGTGGATGGATGCAAGAGCGTGCTTGGAATGGGTGGTGCAGAAACTCCCCTTCGTAAACTGCGAGTACCTGTTCAGAGACAGGCTCCACAGGCTATTCTTGGGCAGGTGGCCACACCGCGCAGGACCTCCCGTCAGCCGAAGCAGACCTTCGTAAACTACGAGTACCTGTTCACAGACAGCTATTCTTGGGCAGGTAGCCACGCGACATCCCATCAGTCAAAGAAGACCTTCGTAAACTACGAGTACCACCTGTTCACAGACAGGCTCGACAGGCTACTCTTGGGCAAGTAGCCACAGCGCAGGACATCCCGACAGCCTAAGAAGACCTTCGTAAACTGCGAGTACCTGTTCAGAGACAGGCTCCACAGGCTATTCTTGGGCAGGTGGCCACACCGCGCAGGACCTCCCGTCAGCCGAAGCAGACCTTCGTAAACTACGAGTACCTGTTCACAGACAGCTATTCTTGGGCAGGTAGCCCCCGTCAGCCTTAGAAGACCTGCGCAAACTGCGAGTGCCTGTTCAGAGACAGGCTCGACAGGCTTTTCTTGGGCAGGTAGCCACGCGACATCCCATCAGTCAAAGAAGACCTTCGTAAACTACGAGTACCACCTGTTCACAGACAGGCTCGACAGGCTACTCTTGGGCAAGTAGCCACAGCGCAGGACATCCCGACAGCCTAAGAAGACCTTCGTAAACTGCGAGTACCTGTTCAGAGACAGGCTCGGCAGGCTATTCTTGGGGCCCCACCACCAGGACATCCCGTCCGGTCTGTCAAAGAAGACCTTCGCCCTGGCACGCACGACAAAGTTGCGCTGTTGCACTTCCTGTGAAGAGAACACGTGCCAAACCCCCTCTCAGCCCATAGCCGATCTAGGGCAAAACCTCAGCGACGTGCGGCACAGCCAGAGAAGCCCCGCACTACGAGAAACACGGCCAATTCCACAGGGGGGGGAATGGTTGTTTAAAGAGCGCGTGGTGCTTGCACCACTGGAAAGGGCCATGCTTGAAGATGCAACCGCGGGTTTGACGAAGGATGGAAGAAATGTGAAAACGGGTTTTTGTCAAGAGGCTTTTCGTGTTATTCTGCTGAAATGTTGGTTTCTTTGTTTTGTGATACGAGAATCGCGAGGTGCTGTCCGATGACACCGCCCATGAGTCTGGGATGTATGTATGTCAGGCGGCTGTTCGTAGCTCGTCACTGCCAGTACCACTCGTGCTACTAGAGCACAAGCACATCCGTCACGGGGGAGTCCGACAGTGATCATGGCAAGCGTTGAACGGTTGCACGTTTCACGCTTGCGTTTGCAGAATCCATGTCAAACGTGAATGAGGCGCTGGCTGCGCCTGCAGTGTGGGGCCGGCTTGTGAACACTCGAGCCACGAGGGCAAGGTATCCATGCCCCGGGGCGCGTGCAGCGTGTGACGGAACACTTGCTGGAGGCTAGTATCTTTCTGTGCACGCCCAAGGAAGAACGAGAAGACTGCCTTGTTCCCTCATTTTCGTCGTGTTCGCCTGCCACGTGGACAAGTGCTATCACGGATCGTGCACTGCGTACAGACCCGGTTCATCGGATATCAAACGTCGCGTTTGCACGCTTGACAAACGTTTCGCGTTTGATAAATTGTATCAAACGTACGTTTGCAAACGTTTGATAACATCACTGGCAGGAAGCGCCCACAAACGCGTGCACGCTGGGTCTCGAGAATGCGTAGACTACTTTCCTTTGTTCCTTCTTTACTCATATGAACACAACCTGGCTATATGGTGCTCGCGAGCTTAGTTCATGGCCGGTTTGGCTCTGGTTTGCTGGTTGGCGTTCTTTCTTTTGGCTTCCGTACAAGGGTAATAGCTCTGGCCGCGACCCTGGTCCATTGCACACTGCATTGCTCCATTGCACACTGCATTGCTCCATTGCACACTGCATTGCGGGGAAATGATAGCAATCGCCGACTGACTACAGGACTAACGACTACAGCCCACCAGGCCTGCTCACATGCCGTAGGCAGGTCTTTTCGGGACACCACCCACCCAGAATGGAAATCTTTGGTAATGATCCTGCTGCAGGTTTACCTACAGCAACATTTTGCTTCCTCTAGCTGAGAAACATTGCTTGCATTCGGGCGCTGAACTTGTTGCCAAGAACGAGCTTCCCTCTCCCAAGCTCTAGTCAATAACGACGGGCGGTGTGTACAAATGGCAGGGACGTAATCAGTGCAAGCTGACTGTACTTGCGCCTACTAGGCATTCCTCATTCAAGGAGAATAACTGCACACACACGCACTCACTCATTCACTCACACGAACACTGCAGTCCGGTCCCGATCTCTCTATGTCTTTCAGAATCGCTTTTTTGCCCAGCTCAGACCAGCTTCAGAAGAAGCCTCCTTTACTCCTCCCCTCCAAGCTAGTACCCTGTTCCATACCGTCAACAGCTCTGCAAGGGTTTGTCCAGAGGACTCGGATTTGGGTCGCCCTGGGAGTGCCCTGCACGGTACGCTCCCTGGTCGTATGCTGCCATAAATAGTACAAAGAGACTGCTAAGGGGGAGGAGAACCGGGGGGGAAATCTCAGTTTCGTGTTCAGGCGCTACTTGCCTCTCAGGGGGGGGAGGCTCAGAAGGTGTAGCACGAGAACGTGTTTGGGGGATGCCCGTTTGTAGACTGTTTCTTGTATGAAGCTCATTTTATTAATTTCTCTTCTTTTCGCGTAGGTCTTTCGAGGAAGCCGCGTCTTCGTGCCGGTGGACAGAACAGCTGCACTTGTACGTGACGTGTGTATTGCCGTGCCGTGTTGGCATACACGGGACCACCACCGTGTGTTGTTTTCTCACTCAGGACTTTTGACCTGTTGTGTTTGTGTGATTTGTCGTGTAGGGGTAGACCCGCATGACCTCACGTCCGTTCAACACGTGGTTCAGTAGTTGCAGCACTTTGGATCCCTTCTGTTCTTTGTCGGGCAGCATCGTCGAGCATTTTCTTTCAAACTGGCGCTTATGTAAAAAAAATGCCCGCTTTTTTAGACTCCATCCTTTTTTGAGGCTGGACTCTACCGTGTTTGCACTACGTACACCCCGGACTTCGGCATCCATATACTAAGTCAATGCGGGAGTGAAAAAGTGTGGAGTGGCCACCGCATTGCGGGAGCCCCGTTCCCACATTGAGGGGACTCTGAGGGAGTGAGGCCGACCGCAAAACCACTCTCGCAATCCGGAGTGGGAGTCTGGGGTGTACTGTTTGGCCTGGTGGGGAGACGGGGGGGGGGCCGAAAAGAGAGGTGAAGAGCTGGGAACTGAAGGAAGCCGCGAACGAATAAAAAGGTTTTGTGTGATTGCTGAGCACAGTGAAAAAAGCGCTGGGGGGGTAGTGGGAAGACACGATGATGCTGTGTTTCCGGCGATAATCGCTCAGTTAGTTGCCTGGTGGCAGCCTGTGATCTTTTTTTTCTTCCGGAAATCGCAACGAGGGCGGGCGCAACATCCTTTTACACGTGTGTAGTGCTCGTCGGAATGGTAGTAAACTTGATCTCCGATCTTAAACAATAAAAGATGTTAGGGTAGTGGTGTGATCGGTGGGCCAGTTCCCCGTAGTTCCCCCGTAGTACAACATGGGGGGGGGGGGGGGGGCCTTTGCTATGATGGGGGTTTCCAAAAATTTACGCGCGCGCGGACATGGGCCAAAAGAAAAGCCCCCCCGCGGGATCCCGGCATCGTCGAGCATTTCCTTTCAAGCTGGCGCTTATGTAAAATACTCGAGGGACTGCCTTGTGCTCATTTCGAAGGAGGCTAGAGGGGGAGAAAACAATACAACTACAACTGGGTCTTTTTTGTTCAACGCTTACGCCCGCCACTGAACCCAGATTCACCTGTGTTTCGTGTGGGCTACAGCATACTTACCTCCTTTGATCTTTTGCAGCTGGCAGCCTCCCTCAAGCATTTTCTACAAAGCAGGTGCTTATACAAAAAAGAAAACATCCGGTGCAAGAAGCATTCGGGAGTGTTCGCTGTGCATACGCAGACAAACCGTTCCTTTTGATGACTGACTCTTTTAATAGCAGCACTACGAGCGGGGTCAGAGTTTGATCGAGATGGTTGCGGGAGGCTGGTCGAGAAAAATCGTGCCAGATTGACGAGAATGCAAAGAATCTCTGGCGGAGTGGCCACGCATCGCACACACAGAATTGTCTACCAAAGAATCGAGTCGACCAAACATGTAGGGAAAACATATGTCTGAAAACCATCGTTGGTCGTGGATAGACGAGGCTTCCCGAGCGCTCGCCCCCTGGACGATACGGTTGAGAACGTGGCACTGCAAGAGCGAGGTTGCACCTTCGAGAGCAACGCAGCCTGCGGGATTTTTGTTGAAATGGATTCTTCTTGGCGCGCTTTTCCCACGAGAATAGTTGAGTCGAGCTCTTGACATTTCTTTGTGTTTCCGACGATCCCGAATGGACGACTACAGATTGGTGTCTTTCGACCTTTTGTGTGCTTGTGAAGTTCAGCTTAGTGCGTGCTTTTGGTGATCGGTGGGGTTCCCAAAAGAAATGTTTTGTTTTATCGTATCTTCGAGCTAGACTTGATCTCGTGCATTTTTTTTTTGTTTTTGAGCGTGGTGCAGTGCTCCCGCTAACCTCAATTTTGGTGAGGAATTCCAAAACCTGTTTTGGGCTTGTTTTCTTTTTGTCGCTCTGAGACCGAGAAACTGTTGCCCAGGGGAAGTCCGGGGGGCTTTGCCCCCCGGCGAACGGTACAGTACAGGTGGAGAAAGTTTGCACTTCTCAGTCTGTTTGTCACAATAAACACTGCACATTCCTGGAGGCAACAGCCCATTCGAATTCAACCACCACTCGACACTGCGTGCTGGTACATCATTGGCACGAGTAGACGCAGACCAGAGATCACATGGAACAAGGCACTTGTGTCGACTCGGAGAGAATCTGTCAAGAAATCTGGGGCTGCTTCTGATCCTCGACTCTCTTTCTCGGCTCCAGCCCCCGTGGCAGCCCCAGACTTCTGCCCGCCAGCCCACGAGTAGACTGTGATGCTTTGGCTACACGATGCCGCCAACGGGAAAAAGGTGAGGAATTCATCATGAGGAACTCCTCACCCTCTTTTTTCGAGCCTCTTTTTTTTTTGAGGAATTCCTCGCACTTTTTCGTTAGCGGGAGCACTGGCGTGGTGTCATGGAGGGGCCTTCACGTGGCGACACTGTTGACCGCACCTTAATTGAGTCGCGGTCGCCGATCCCCCAACCGCCAGCATCATGTACTTGATGCGACGCGGAACAAGTGCTGACAGCACCCCGAACAGCGGGCCACAAAAGTGGCAAATCGACCGGTCGGGGGGTGCTTAGCAGCCAATGGCCTGATGGCTGAGTGCACACCTAAGCAGGGCTGCCTCGTGTTGTAGCCGTGTTGTGTATAAGGCTTCGTGGGGGCCTGGTCAACCACCTCATCACAATAGGCGCAAAACTTTCTAGACAGTTATTGGACAGTCGGGATGCTGGGGGCGGGTCTCCATGAAGAAGAGATAAGTAAAGCAAGACCTGCCCCCTGCGCCTGCTGTCTCCGGCTGCTTCGGCAGACGACACAACTACTACTAGCGGGCCGAGTTTGGGCCCTGTCTTCAGGTTGTTCTTCTTCTTTTTCACCTGGGAGGTCTTGAGTTAGGGATCTCCATGTGAAGCACGGACATGTAAACTGTGACAG
The DNA here is from genome assembly GCA_030068145.1 of Diplonema papillatum. Lineage (NCBI taxonomy): Eukaryota > Euglenozoa > Diplonemea > Diplonemida > Diplonemidae > Diplonema > Diplonema papillatum. The sequence goes on from JAPJBO010000346.1 coordinate 63,128, forward strand.
TGACATGATCTTCAGTTTGGTGTTGGTTCGCTCATTGCTCAGGCTTACATTTTTGAAACACATTTCAATGTCTCGAAAAAAAGAAGGCTCGTTATTATTCTTCGCTTTTTCTCACGAACGGGGGGGTCGGTCCTGCTTTTGGCTTTGGGTTCTCCCGACTCCCCATTCGTGGTTAGCGCAAACTCAAGAGGTCGAGTCAACTATTCCCTGCATTATTAGCATACTTTAAAAATACTGGAGGGACTGCCTTGTGCTCATTTCGACGGAGGCTAAAGGGGGAGAAAACAATACAACTACAAAGTGGGTCTTTTTCGTTGAACGCTTCCGCCCGCCACTATACCCAGCTTCACCTGTGTTTCGTGTGGGCTACAGCACATTTACCTCCTTTGATCTTTTGCAGCTGGCAGCCTCCTCAAATGTTTCTTACAAAGCAGGTGTTTATACAAAAAGAAAATGTGACTGTTGCGCCGGTCGTGGCGGGCACACCCGTATGACACGCGCACACCCGCCGAGAATTGCCGAGCTGATTTCTCGTCGGCCAACATCAGCGTCCACCTCGCACAAATGTAAAGTTGTCGAACACAATCGTGGCGCCCTCCTGTTGTTGGGTGGGTCGTTGTTATTGGTGCTGCTTTTGAGGGATAAGGAAAAGGTAATAGCTATTTAGGGTAGGCGGTTTTTTTTTTTTTTGGCCCATGTCCGTCGGCCCACAGAAATTTACGCGCGCGCGCGCAAAAAAAAAAACTTTTCAGAAAAAAAAAAACTTTTGCCACAAGACTTTCTGCTACTGGATGTCACACCGTATGTACCGGCTACACACCGCTTCATACCGTATGTACCGGCTACACACCGCTTCATACCGTATGTACCGGCTACACACCGCTTCATACCGTATGTACCGGCTACACACCGCTTCATACCGTATGTACCGGCTACACACCGCTTCACACCGTATGTACCGGCTACACACCGCTTCACACCGTATGCCGGCTACACACCGCTTCACACCGTATGTACCGGCTACACACCGCTTCATACCGTATGTACCGGCTACACACCGCTTCACACCGTATGTCGGCTACACACCGCTTCACACCGTATGTACCGGCTACACACCGCTTCACACCGTATGCCGGCTACACACCGCTTCACACCGTATGCCGGCTACACACCGCTTCACACCGTATGTACCGGCTCTACCTACCGCTTCACACCGTATGAACCGGCTCTACCTACCGCTTCACACCGTATGTACCGGCTCTACCTACCGCTTCACACCGTATGTACCGGCTCTACCTACCGCTTCACACCGTATGTACCGGCTCTACCTACCGCTTCACACCGTATGTACCGGCTCTACCTACCGCTTCACACCGTATGTACCGGCTCTACCTACCGCTTCACACCGTATGTACCGGCTCTACCTACCGCTTCACACCGTATGTACCGGCTCTACCTACCGCTTCACACCGTATGTACCGGCTCTACCTACCGCTTCACACCGTATGTACCGGCTATAGGTCCGCTGTTGGCACTTTTGTGCCCGTTGTTGGTGGAATTCCTGGACGATGAGCTCAAAGATGAATGTGGTGAGCTTGATGTGTCCGAGGGGTTGCGGTGGCAGTCTAGAGTTCAACAGTTCCATAGTCGAAGGCTGCAGAGGATAGACGATGCCACAGGAGAAAAAACACTCGGGTTTAAACTCGAGATCGCGGTTCGCCGGGTACGCCGCGAACGATAAAGCAGTGAACCAGAGGACTGTCGATTGTGCGGGTGTCCGTCAATCTTGTATCTCTCTTCTGACATGCCCCATTGCGATGTCACGGTCCGAGTGCCGTTTTCTTCGCAAATATACCTCGGCACAAGCATTGCCGCCGGTCACTATGTCGCAAGCACCGCGAACGCATCGCTTGCCCTGCGTCCTTTTAATGCCTCCTCAGTCGAGTCTCAGATACGTCCCTACTAGTAGCTGCTCCAGGCGTCGGAAGGCATAGACGCGTGCACTGCCCGCGGACTGGTTCTGTGTGATAATCGCACCACAGCGGCAAAAAAACCCCCCGACATGCCTTGCCGGTAAAACCGCGCACGGTTTCGAGGCTGAGGCTGTGCTTGTATCCCGCGTGCTTCGACTGCGTCCAGCAGGAGCTGGCTAAAGCTACGCAAATCTTGCTGTTTAGATTGGCACCAACGTCAAAGTATCACGATATTGCTTGCCCAGCGCACCAACCCAGCACCGGGCATAGTCGGCTTCAAAGTCAATACACACTGAGGTAAACAACGTCTACGCGATTTGCATCGCCGTGAAGTATCGGTGTGATGAACAGGTTTTCGACTTTTCCCGAGCCGGACACGCTCGTGACTACGCCTGCAGTCGCTCTCACGACCGGTTCCAATGCACAGATCCCAAAAGTTTTTTTTTTGCAAAAGTTTTTTTTTTCCGGGGGGTTCCAAAAATTTACGCGCGCGCGGACATGGGCCAAAAAAAAAAAAAACCGCCTACCCTTACTCAATGAGAGAAAAGTCGTTTTCTTGCACGAGGGTTTTCCAGATTGCCACGAGAGCCCGTAGGGCTCGAGTGGCAATCTGGAAAACCCGAGTGCAAGAAAACGACGTTCTCGAGTTAGGAAGATGGCTTTACTGCCGCTCCACTGACTTTTCTGCATCACGTGAAGCTGCCTGCCACCTCAGCGAGGGTGGGAAGTCGGTTCCAGAACTCCAAGCATTCTTCGGTTGGCAGTCAACCAAAACTGCTTCGGAGTACATCGATCAAACGGCCAAAGCGGCACACAAATAGCTGGAACCCTGCTTGGGCATGGCCACACTCTGAACAGTACCGCAGCACCGGTTGCCGTCCCATCGTCTTTCGCTTCTGCTGTGCCTCCTGGCTCTGCCATCCCCGGCGTGGTGTACAACATCACAACGGGATCAGGTTGCACCCTCAACCTTGGCATGCCAGCAATGCAAACGTCCATTGCAAGAGAACCTTAACCAGAGTCGGCCTCTTCCGAGTCTGACGGCTAGTGCCCTGGCATGCTCTCGCCACCTTCTTTTATCCTTTAGGCTCATCAAATCATTTCAAGACAGCTCAGGATGGCTCGCATATGTGTTTCCTTGCCCTTCCACCCCCGTTTGCGCACCGGTAAACCGCTATGTCCTGAGTACAGAAAACTCAGCCTGTAGTACAGAAAAGTAGCCTTCCAGTGATGCAGAAAAGTCAGTGGACCGGCAGTAAAACATCTTTTTGCGGTGGCCTCCGCTGGTCTGGTAGTCCGTGCTACCTCCGCTCTTTTACACTCGTTCTCTTCTCTACTCACTACTGTACGCAGGCCTTGCGTTCCGCATGCGGAACGTACGGAATTCCGCACGTGAATAAAATTGTGATTTTCCGTACGTGCGGAATTCCGTATGTGTTTCCGCACGCGCGCATGCGGTTCCGCATGTATTAAGATCGGCACTCACATGTGTGTAAGGTCGACCACCTACTATCATTGGTTAGTCACATCGGGATTTCCGTTCAGACCTTGGACGGGATGTCCGAAGGGTGGGTTCGTCCTACATCCAAGTCGGGCAACAATCCATCGACTTGCGTGAACCAATTGCCAAGGCAAAAGGAAGGAGTAGGGAGGTTCTTGTATGAAATCTCTTGCACTCATTTCGCCTTGTAGACCACAAACTGTCCTGCAAACTCCTGCATAAAACTCGGAAAAGTTTTTATTTCCCACCTTTTTGATTCTTTATTGAAGATTTGAGCTACGTAGTTTCCGTCTCTGCTTGTACGTATGCACTGCGTAGTGGTATCATCAGCATGCAGTAGCACATGCTGTTGATGCTCCGCGGAGCGGTGTGTCAAAAAATACTCGACGTTGCTGCTTCGACTCCGAATGGAAGGGAGGAAATATAGAGGTAAGAGGCAAATACAATACAAACACAATCTGATTGGTTCTTCGCTTACACCACCGTGTGTTGTTTTCTCACTCAGGACTTTGACCTGTTGTGTTTGTGTGATTTGTCGGGACCCGCATGACCTCACGTCCGTTCAACACGTGGTTCGGTAGTTACAGCACTTGGGATCCCTTCTGTTCTTTGTCGGGCAGCATCGTCGAGCATTTCCTTTCAAGCTGGCGTTTAGTAAAATACTCGAGGGCTTGTCTAGTGCTCATTTCGAATGAGGCTGGAGGGGGAGAAACAATACAACTACAAAGTGGGTCTTTTTTGTTCAACGCTTACGCCCGCCACTAAACCCAGATTTACCTGTGTTTCGTGTGGGCTACAGCACATTTACCTCCTTCTATGTCTCGATCTATCGCAACTGGCAGGCTTCTCAAGCATTTCCTACAAAGCAGGTGCTTATACACCAAAAAAAAACTCAGTAGGATCTTCAGTCCATTCGCATAAAGGGGGGGGTCTAATAATAACACCTCTGTATTATTCGATTTGTCGAATACTAAAAAAAGTTCCGGGTAGCGGCAGTGTTTTTAGACAACCAGGCGTGTGTCAAATAACTGTTATTATTCGCCCCCCCCCCCCCCCCCCCTTTATCTTGTCCATGAAAAACTGGACAACGCTTGTCAGAAGCCGGATGGCTCCCCATGGTCGTCGGCCCCGCAGTACCTTTGTGTTTCCGGCGATAATCGCTCAGGCAGTTGCCTGTGACGGCAGTTGCCTGTGACGGCAGTTTTTCAACTTTTTCAAGGTCGCAGAGGCCGAGTGCCAGATTCGGATTATGTACCGCGGCCCGCGGTCCGAGTCTGGTGCCAGCAGCTGATCCCCCGAGTTGAAGAACTCTGACCAACGCTGTGGTTTTACGTCCATTCCTAGTCCTTGTATTACGTTGTGAACCCGCAAGGGTGATGAAAGCGGGAAAAGGGCGTGCGCAAGGGATACCTTCGGGTCCGTCGGGTTAGGTCCCACGTCCACCTGCTCTCGCTTGAAGCCAGCGTCGATGTAGCGAGTGTCGTCGCCTCGGTGCTGCGGCTTGAAAGGCACCGGGATCTCCTTGCTCTCGACCTTCTTTGGGTCGAGGCACTTGAAGAAGCTCGAAGCGAACAGTGTGTCGACCGACTGAGTTCGCTTTTGCGGCTCTTTCGCCAGCATTCGGTTCAGGCAACTTCGCGCTTCGTATGACATCCACGGGGGGAACGGCGGCACCTTCGTGACAATCGCCTCGTACAGCTCTCGGACGTTGCCATTGTTCGGAAATGGGGCCTGTGTTGTGTTTCCACGTACTTCTTGCTTGCTTGCTCGTTACTACTTTTGTTCGTGCGCACTAGCGGAACTCACCTGCTTTGGTAAGTTGCATGCAGTACGCCGCCAACTACTCATTTTTTGGACCAACAATGCATTGATAACACAAAAAAGAATATGTGTGTTTGTTTGTACGTGCCAAGGAGAGGATTAGCCTGTTAGTGATTGATAGTGAGTGAATATGATCGTTAGGCTAATCTTCTCCCAAACACGCTGCCAGCGTTCTCTTTCGTGTTTACAAAGCATTGTTACTACGAAAAACAGGGGTGTTTTGGAAACCCAGAGACTGCACTAACTACGGGTATTTGATGTGTTGTGTGTGTGTTTAAGTTCACAGCTTTTAGTGGGTTCCAGCTGAATCGAAGTATAGCCCACTTGTCACTTTCACCAGTCGGTTTTGAGTATCCGACACGCTGCCTTTGGGTCCTGTGACTCGTCTCCGAAAGGGCGCGATCCTTCGGGGGACGGATAGAGCGTGGGAGGCTGTCAGCTCCTCCATCCGGCACTTGGCTCAAGACTTCTGTTTCCATCTTGCGGTGTTGGCTGCACGGGGTTTTCGGCCCCGTGCAACAGCTCAGTGTCTTTACACAGGCGGCATATCTCACCCGAGGATGCGGCAAGCTCTCTGTGCAATGAGCTTGCCCCCCGTCAATGAAAATCCTACAGGAACCCAAAATACTCGAGGGACTGCCTTGTGCTCATTTCGAAGGAGGCTAGAGGGGGAGAAAACAATACAACTACAAAGTGGGTCTTTTTGTTGAACGCTTACGCCCGCCACTAAACCCAGCTTTACCTGTGTTTCGTGCGGGCTACAGCACATTTACCTCCTTTCATCTATCGCAACTGGCATTTCCTACAAAGCAGGTGCTTATCACTCATTCCACGAAAACGTGTCACAGATTTTGCTTCGTGCGAGCCGCCATGTTCAGGCCAAATTTTGAGCAAAATTCAGAATATTTTTTTTGGATGGAAAGAGCTATCCACGGCATGTATCGGCACCTTTATGGAACTCGATATAGCCAAAAAAGACAGGCGCTTCGTTTTGTTTGTGCGTGCCGGTTGATCGTTTTCCCACCCTGTGTGTATTCAGGTAAGGAATTCTACCACCAAAACACGCTGCCTACGTCTTTTTAGCCTGCACAATACATTGAAGGGCAACCCGCAAGATTGTTAGTACTAAAATCTGACCCCGAGGTGGCACTTTAGACGTTTTTGGGCCGACTTTCGGGCCCCCAAAAAAAAACATTCTTCGGAGAAATCGAACCAAGTATCCCCACAACCGCAAGTGGGTGTGCTACCCGTCAGACCACGGGCGAAAAAAACGCGGGCGATTTCATTTTTCGTATGTGAACGATCCCTCCGGAAGTTCGCGTGACCCAGTGGAAATCTGCCGATACACCACCGCTGCAGCAGTACCGGTAGTACTGAGCTCACAAATGCTGGTCAAAAAATTTATCCGACCAGATATTCGAAGAGGCCCTGTCCTCGGCGGATTCAATCGTGTCCTCAAAATCTTGAAACCGACAATTTTCGCACCGACAGATGGCAGAAGTCGGCAGGAAGCCAAAGAAAATTATGACACTTTTTCGTGGAATGAGTGTTACCGTATTTCTAAAAATGTTGGCCGGAAATAAACCTGGCGCCCCCCCAAAAACCGGGCAAAACCGCCAGGTTTATTTCCGGCCAACATTTTGCAGGTTTTTTGGGTACTTAGCAGATTCCCCCCCCCTCAACCACCCACCCCACCCCGCACATCCAGGACGGCTGTAACCTTCGCGCACACCGTCCTCCTCCCCTGAAACGCAACGCACGCGGAAGATAACCCGCCTCCCCAAAGCCAATATCCGGCTTTCTTTGTGATGCTAGAATCGCTCGCCGTCCCTACTCGGGGGAGGCTGCAGAGCCGACGAAACTCGAGTCGACCATGAGCATCATCACGGTAAGTTCGGCAACGACGTGGCTCCTCAAGCGGATTCCCGCTCTACTCTCCAAGACCAAAGCTCCACACGGACGTGCTTTTGGGTTGGCTTGGGGTGACCCTGGGAGGCTAAGGAGAGTCGTCGGTGATGGCGATCATGATGGCCTGTGCATCTAAGCCGTCGGCGATCCCAGCAAACCCTTGCGCTATCCCCAGGCGGGAGAACAGCTTCTGGTGAAGGCCCTGCCTGACTAGGTGTAGTATGAAATCTGCTAAGTACAACTTGCTTTTACCAAAAAATGTTGGGTGGAAAAAATGTTGGCCGGAAATAAAACTGGCGCCCGACCAAGACCAACTTTTTAGGGGGGCCAACATTTTTAGAAATACGGTATACAAAAAAAAAAAAACGGAGCTTGGGCTCGCCAAGAGTGACCCATCCGGTGTCACGTAGCGAAAGGCAGGCATAGAATGGTGCTCATCGGCATGCCGGTGACTCCCCACTATCGCAACATTATTCCAACATTGCGGGGCAGAGGCGGGGGATAGCCTGTGGGATCTCTGTCTTCCCATTCGGTCAGCGCACAGCTGAATCCCCCCACCATTGAAACGTAGCATACCACTCCAGCAATCATCTCGAACAAGAAAACGCCCAGACTCCACCAGTCGGCTGCCTGTTGGGGGGAGGTTGTATGAACATGCTTAGAATGGCTTTGTGTTCAAACGTCGCACTTGACCTATCTGCGCCGTGTTTCGGTCCTTTAAGCCCCCAAAGAACATTTCCGGAGTTGGGGCTGGCACCGACAAACGAAGTACCGGACGATAAGCATCAGCCGACCAAAGGTGATGAAAATGATACGGCAAAAGTTTCTTGTTCTTTCGCGTGTACCGGCGGGATGGGGTGCTTTCACCGGAGTAGGGAAAGCCTGCTACACGGGAGCCAAGCTTCACGTGTTCGGCGGTACTGCAGAGCCACGGGCCTACGGGTCAAGTGGCTACCGATTTCTCAAACTAAAGCATCAAGGCTTGGCGCACCTTGGGGCTTGGCGCTCGCGCTGAACACAAGCTCGTCGAGACGGTCAGCCACAGGGCAGAGCGGACGGGGTTGTGGCACTGTGCTGCCTCCGACTCAAGCTTTGCAAGCTGTGGTTGACCGTCACGTTCCTGGACCAGGAGCGGACTTTTTCTTTTTTTCTTTTTGCTTCGCGTGTACCGGGTATGAACCTCTCTGGGGGTTTCCTGTATAGCACTTTTTTAGAGTTAAAGTTCGCTTGAAATTCCGGGGGTTTAGGGTCTCCGTGTGACCGTTCATGAATGGGTTCTCTCAGAGCAAGCAAGGGCTATGTGGTTAGGGTAGATAAACTCAAGACTTTGTTTCTTAGTTTTTGCCTTGCCGCCGGAGCGAACGCACGCACGCAAAAGAGAAAAGAAAAGACTCAAAGAAAACTTTGGGTGCATGGCGCACACGAAGGCTGCAAGGCGTCCCCGCCAACCCGCCGGAACCCGCCGGAACCCTCTGAATGGCATTTCCAACCCGCCGGAACCCGCCGGAACCCTTTGAATGGCATTGCCAACCCGCCGGAACCCGCCGGAACCCTCTGAATGGCATTGCCAACCCGCCGGAACCCGCCGGAACCCTCCGAATGGCACTTCCAACCCGCCGGAACCCGCCGGAACCCTTTGAATGGCATCGCCAACCCGCCGGAACCCGCCGGAACCCTCTGAATGGCACTTCCAACCCGCCGGAACCCGCCGGAACCCTTTGAATGGCATTGCCAACCCGCCGGAACCCGCCGGAACCCTCTGAATGGCACTTCCAACCCGCCGGAACCCGCCGGAACCCTTTGAATGGCATCGTCAACCCGCCGGAACCCGCCGGAACCCTTGAATGGCACTTCCAACCCGCCGGAACCCGCCGGAACCCTTTGAATGGCATCGTCAACCCGCCGGAACCCGCCGGAACCCTCTGCATGGCATTTCCAACCCGCCGGAACCCGCCGGAACCCTCTGAATGGCATTGCCAACCCGCCGGAACCCGCCGGAACCCTCTGAATGGCATTGCCAACCCGCCAAAACCCGCCGGAACCCTCCGAATGGCACTTCCAACCCGCCGGAACCCGCCGGAACCCTTTGAATGGCATTGCCAACCCGCCGGAACCCTCCGTGGCATTTCCAACCCGCCGGAACCCGCCGGAACCCTTTGAATGGCATTGCCAACCCGCCGGAACCCGCCGGAACCCTCTGAATGGCATTGCCAACCCGCCGGAACCCGCCGGAACCCTCGAATGGCACTTCCAACCCGCCGGAACCCGCCGGAACCCTTTGAATGGCATTGCCAACCCGCCGGAACCCTCTGAATGGCATTTCCAACCCGCCGGAACCCGCCGGAACCCTTTGAATGGCATTGCCAACCCGCCGGAACCCGCCGGAACCCTCTGAATGGCACTTCCAACCCGCCGGAACCCGCCGGAACCCTTTGAATGGCATCGTCAACCCGCCGGAACCCGCCGGAACCCTCTGAATGGCACTTCCAACCCGCCGGAACCCGCCGGAACCCTCTGCATGGCATTTCCAACCCGCCGGAACCCGCCGGAACCCTTTGAATGGCATTGCCAACCCGCCGGAACCCGCCGGAACCCTTTGAATGGCATTGCCAACCCGCCGGAACCTGCCGGAACCCTATGAATGTTTGCGGCGGGTTCCGGCGGGTTGGCGATGCCATTCAGAGGGTTCCGGCGGGTTCCGGCGGGTTGGAAATGCCATTCAGAGGGTTCCGGCGGGTTCCGGCGGGTTGGAAGTGCCATTCAAAGGGTTCCGGCGGGTTCCGGCGGGTTGGGTTGCCATTCAGAGGGTTCCGGCGGGTTCCGGCGGGTTGGAAATGCCATTCAGAGGGTTCCGGCGGGTTCCGGCGGGTTGGAAGTGCCATTCGGAGGGTTCCGGCGGGTTCCGGCGGGTTGGCGATGCCATTCAGGGTTCCGGCGGGTTCCGGCGGGTTGGAAGTGCCATTCGGAGGGTTCCGGCGGGTTCCGGAGGGTTGGCAATGCCATTCAAAGGGTTCCGGCGGGTTGGAAATGCCATTCAGAGGGTTCCGGCGGGTTGGAAGTGCCATTCGGAGGGTTCCGGCGGGTAGGCAATGCTATTCAGAGGGTTCCGGCGGGTTCCGGCGGGTTGGAAATGCCATTCAGAGGGTTCCGGCGGGTTGGCGATGCCATTCAGAGGGTTCCGGCGGGTTGGAAATGCCATTCAGAGGGTTCCGGCGGGTTGCTGCCGGCCGACCAACCAACCAAGATCAAAAATTTTCGAACGCGCGCAACGAAGAAACAAAGTTTGGAGTTTATCTACCCTTACGGGTTGTATATTTAGTGCACGCTTTCGTTATGGGTTATGGCTAGCCATGTCCGGGACTGTTTGTGACCGACACCGAGTACATACCACGCCCAGGACTACTCCTCGTGGAGTAGTCTTGGGCCCCCCACGTTCTACAAGTTGAGTATTGAGTTCTTTAAGGTGCAAGTGCCATCAAGGCAGGCGAGCACTGTTGAGTAGGGGTTGCCTTGCAGCCCGTACCGGTCTGCTGTCCGCGTTTATATGTATTTTCTAGCAGTGTGGTGTTTTTGTTCGGAAATGCAGCCGCCACGGGGCAAGACGTCACACGAGTGCCCTCGTTGCTTCTCAGGTAATGTTGCATCGGCTTGCACAGCAGGAAAAAGGTTCGCAACGAGTTCAGCGCCCGAATCCAAGCAGTGTTTCTCAGCTAGAGGAAGCAAAAGTCGTAACAAGGTTGCTGTAGGTGAACCTGCTGCAGGATCATTACCAAAATCCTCAATTCTGACTGGAACGAGGAAACGATTTTTCAAACAGATTGGAACCCGAGGATTCAAACATGGTCATGAAGGAAATCAAAAATCCCGAGCAATCGGAAAGGCAAAACACCTGTTTTTATAATAGTGCGTTGCTCAGTGTAGTCGAAGGCCTGACAATCACTCTAATGCAACAAATTTACCAACTGTTTCCCCTTGGCTCAACTGCGGTTGATCGAGGGTGACATCAATTGCACTTATCGGTGGATGTCTTGGCTCTATGAACGATGAAGACCGCGGCGGAACGCTGTCCCGTTAAAGGCTCGCAAAAGGGGAAGGTTCGCTTTCCTTGCCGCCGAGAAAAGGACATACCCTTCCGTGGCCCTGCTTCAAGATCAGCTCAGGGGCCATGTATTGGGGTGTGCCGCAGAAGGTGTGCGTCAGCTCCGTGACCTGTGTGGGTATACGTGCGGAATTCAATGAATGGGTAACACCTGATTCGGAGTACAACCCAGATGCGCAGATGCGTGTGTAGCAATGTTGCCCCTGGGTCTTGAGCCTGAACGTACTTAGGTGAAGCACAGGTGACACAATGTAATCCATCCAGATTTTATTTCCCTTCACTGGCATGGCTGCCGTGACAAACCTAGCTTCTTCGGAGAGAGAGAGAGAGAGAGAGTGGAGAGAACGACAGTGAGGGTTTGGAGGAGGACGCGGCGTGCGTCGGGGCCCGTGAGGAAGCACCGGCCACCTTGCTGGAGAAAACCTGCCTTGGAAGAGGCACCTTATTACTCGCGGGGGTAGGCAGGCCCTCTTCCGTGTGTCTCCACTTCTTTCACGCCAGAAAGAAAATTGTCAGGTGAAGCAGCAAGGTGAAGCAGCCAGGTGAAGCCTGCGTCACCTGAACTTCCACGGCGAAAACAATTAGGCCGGGCAGCGGCTTCACAAGTGCATGGCTCAACTTGGGTACCGTCTGAGCACCCCTCTCCCAAAGATACTCGGAAGGGCCGTCCCGGTGCCTACTTTTCACGGAAGGCTAGGTCGGAGGAGAACAATCCAACAAACAAACGGGTATTCTTCATGGCGAGTTGAACGCTTCAGCTCCGGCAGCGTCCGATGAAACACCACCCAACGACTGCAACACACATGCACGATGCCGGACGCATGCATACCACCGTGTCTTAAAGGTGAGATGAGAGCATCGGCTCCCTGTAGGGACAATGCCAGACATTTCTCATTCAAGGAGAACAGCTGCAAGCATCGATCCTCGTCACGACGCAAGTTCAAAACATCGGAAGGCTCTCAAACTCGTTTGATGCGCGAGTGTAGCGCGCGGGCAGCCTAGGACATTTGGGAGCATCCACACTAACAGGCTACCATCGAGTGACCGATGGAGCCCCTTGCCAATACCACCCAACGACTGTAACACGCATGCACAATGCCGTATGGCAAGAGCATGCGCGGCACAGCCGTGTCTTAAAAGGTGAGATGAGAGGCATTGGCCCACTCTGTCAAAGGACAGTACCACTAACAGGCTAACATCGAGTGCCCGATGAAGCCCCTTATCAATACCACCCAACGACTGTAACACGTATGCACAATGCCTGACGCTAGCGGATGTCAAGAGCATGCGCGGCACAGCCGTGTCTTAAAAAAGGTGAGATGAGAGACATTGGCTCACTCTGTCAAAGGACAGTACCACTAACAGGGTAACATCCCCGGCACGTACAAAGAATGTGCACACCTCCGTCTTGGCAAGGCCGAAGTCCGTCAAGCAGACGTGCCCGTCCTTGTCGAGGACGAGATTCTCGGGCTTCAGGTCGCGGTAGATGATGTTCTGCTTGTGCAGGTGCTCGAGAGCGAGCGCGATTTCCGCCGCGTAGAACCGGGCGCGGTCTTCGCTGAAGCGCTGCTCGTTGGCCAGGTGGTAGAAGAGCTCTCCGCCGGTGAGGAAGTCGAGGATGAACACCAGCTGCCGCCGGGTCTGGAACGCGTAGTACATTTTGACGACGAACGGGTGGTTCGAGGCTTCGAGGATCTCCTTCTCCGCGCGCGTATGCGGGACCATGTGGTGCTTCACGATCGTCTCCTTCTGGAGGACCTTCATCGCGTAGATCTTGCCGTCTTGCCGGTGCCGCACCTTCAGCACCTTGCCGAACGACCCGACCCCGACGACAACCAGCAGCTCGAAATCCGGCAGCGTCGGCACATGGGCGGGTTGGTTAGGGCTTCCATCCACCACCGCGCTGTTGTAGACGCAGCTTGCGTCGCCGACGCCGTCCACCATGCTCGCTATGTAGGAACCGTTCCCGTTGGTTTGGTCCGCCTTTTTGTCCGAATTCCCGTCGACGAACCGGGTGTAGTGCTCGGACGCGTGTTTTATGGCGTCCATCCACTTCTCCCGCTCCTGGGGGTTGGCTGCGGCGAGGACGTACGTGCGTTGCAGCTTCGGTCCCAGCAGGCAGAACGAAAACGGCCTGATCGCGGCCTCCGCGACGGTGGTCTGCTCGAGGTCGATTTCCCCGAGAGGTACCCCGCCCTTTTTCGCGGAGTAGTACAAGGTGCCCTGCGCGCCCCTGAGCTCGAAGTACCGCTCTTTAAAGTGTGCCTTGAACGGGCCCCAGCCGCCGCCCTGTTTCTGCAGGGTGCCTTCGAGGTTGAGAGACCGCTTGGAGCTGGAGGATTTGCCGCCGCCGACGATGGTCGCAGCGAGGCCGGCGACCTGCTTCGAAGAGAGCTTGAGGGGATCCGAAGGGCGGGGTTGGCCCTGGGCGTGGACGTTTTGGGTCGACTGCGTGACGCCGAGTTCCGTCGAAGAAGAGTTAGCCGCGGCCTTGTCGGCTTCGATGCTCTTGCTGGCGAGCGAAGTGAGCGACTTCGACGACGAGGTGGCGGTCAGCGACGGCGTGTCTTGCCCCTGGCTGAGCCCGGCCAGCTTCGCCTCCGCGTTGCGAGCCCGCGCCTCGGCTTCCACCAGCTTGCCGCGCAGGTTGCGCACCGTTCTGATCGTAGGTTGAGTGTTTGTTGTTTGTTTGTTGTGTGTTGTGGTGTGTGTTTGGGCAGAGCTTTGTCTCTTGTGGTACGTTCAGTGCTGTCATATCATGTATTCGTCGCGGGAATGCAGGGGACTTTGCTTTCTTTTCTTTCATTTTTCTTTCGTTGTCGACGGGTGGGGGGATTGCAAGAACGTGCTTGGAATGGGTATGTGCTCAACACCGCACTGGTACCGTCTGCGCCGTGTTTCGGTCCTTTAAGCCACGGACTCATAAGGCGGACCATCATCAGCGCGGAACCTGAGTGTCTGCAGACAGGACTGCGGTGTGAGTCTGGTTTGTCAGGCGGCTGTTCGTAGCTCGTCACAGCCAGGACCACCCGTGCTACTAGAGCACAGGCGAATCCGTCACGGGGAGAAGGCCCCTACAACCGTGTCTGAGCAATCAGTTAAAAAACTCAGGGCACTCGCCCTGATGGTGACTGCGACTCGCTAGGCAGCACTGACTTGTCTTCTTTTTACGGTGGCAATCTGCGAAGTAAACTCCGCAGAGTACAGTGGACATGGGGTTGCCGTGTGCAGCACCAATGGTTGAAGTACCAAAAGGAAAAAGAGTGCGAGGAAGTAATCCTGCGTGCTGAGGGCAGCAAGTCGCGTTACGCGAAGTACCCTACTGGAATGGGGGGATTGCAAGAACGTGCTTGGAATCGGTATGTGCTCAACACCGCACTGGTCCCGTCTGCGCCGTGTTTCGGTCCTTAAGCCACGGACACATAAGGCGGACCATCATCAGCGCGGAACCTGAGTGTCTGCAGACACTGTGAGTCTGGTGTGTAAGGCGGCTGTTCGTAGCTCGTCACAGCCAGGTACCAGAGGACCGGCGAATCCGTCACGGGGAGGAGGCCCCTACAACCGTGCCTTTCGTTGTCAACGGGGGGGGGGCGGGATTTCGTGACAGAGCACGCAGTGTGCACTACTGAGCCGTTCCGTCCCTATCTCTTGAAACTGCATCAAGGTGCCTGCCGTTGTTTATCACAGTGAATCACGGTCCACCACGGTCTATCAGGTCCATCCCTATTCCCTAGAGCTGCATCGAATTGCCCAGTGCTGTATTCTTCGGTCTATCAAGAGGGGATGGACCGGCTCAACTACCGTTTCCTCGGGGTAACAACGGGGGAACAATCTTGTACAGGCGCTAGTTATCGTCAGAATAGTACTTGACGTGCCTCGTGCTGCGCTCCAAGCTCAGTACCGCTGAGCGCGAAAAGGACACGTAGCACGAACCAACTATCGAAGACTACTCGTTTATGACTAGCGTCTTATATATAGTGAGATCTACGCCACAAAAAGATAGGCGCTTCGTCTTGTTTGTGGGTGCCGGTTGATCGTTTTTCTACTTGTATTTACCCTGTGTCATTTTCAGGTAAGGAAATCTGATCAACCTCCAAAACACGCTCTTGTTCTTCGCGTGTACAGGCATAAACCTCTCTGGGGGGGTTTCCTGTATTAGCACGTTGGCTTCGTGTTCTCTTTTCCGGAAATGTTCCCGTCAGTACAGATGCACTATTGATAAAAATACTCGACGTAGCTGGTTCGACTCCGAATGGAAGGGGGGAAATATAGAGGTAAGGGGCAATACAAACACAATCTGATTTGTTCTTCGCTTACACCACCGTGTGTTGTTCTCTCACTCAGGGCTTTTGACCTGTTGTGTTTGTGTGATTTGTCGTGTAGGGGTAGACCCGCATGACCCGACGTCCGTTCAACACGTTGTTCGGTAGCTACAGCACTTGGGATCCCTTCTGTTCTTTGTCGGGCAGCATCGTCGAGCATTTCCTTTCAAGCTGGCGCTTCTGTAAAAAAAAAGCGGACACACTTTTCGAGCGCCTCCTGCCGTTCTTTAAGCATAGCGACCTCAGCGGTGTCGGCGGCAGCGTGGCTGGCGCCAATGGTTAGCTGGGTCTGAAGCTTCTCGTTCTCGACTCGGAGGGCGGCTGTTTCCGACTGAGTCGGCGCCAGCGCGACGCCTCGTTCGCGGGTGCTGGTGTCCTGCCGTTGGGGAGGGGACGGGGACGCGATGCCTTCTTGCTGCTTCTGCAGCCTGCAGTAGTCGTCGAGGAGCTCCTTCGTCTTGGCCACCAGCTCTTGGATCTTGGCCTCCATCTCTTTGACTTGGCAGTCCTTCGCTGACAGCTGGCCTCGCAGGCTCTCAACCAGCCGCTTGTCGTCGTCGTGATGCGGCTTCTCCGAGTTCGAGTGAGCGCCGTTTTGCCTGAGCATGTCGTTGTCCTCCTGCAGCTGCTTAGAATGCCCCAGAAGATCCTTCAGCCGGGCATTTTGCTCAACGGCAAGGGCGACCAAGCTGTCCTTCGTCAGCCCCTGGAAGGCATTACCATCCTCCGCCATTCACATCCAGCAACGCACGGGTGTCGCTGCCTCCTTGTTCGCACAAAACCCCCTGAGAAGAAGAGAGATACTACGCGCGCTGATACCGACCACGGATATCGGGATGGCCTTTTTCTTTCTTTCGCTGGCCTTCTTTCGTCGTTCGTTCAACGTTGTTTAATTCTTCTGTGGTTATTGGGTAGTTGTACTTGGTTCTCGTACTGAAGATGGGCTTCGGTGCATTATAATAGGTTCTCGTACTGAAGATGGGCTTCGGTGCATTATAATAGGTTCTCGTACTGAAGATGGGCTTCGGTGTATTGTAATAGAAGGGATGTTTTCTTTCGCTGTAGCAGAATATCCCTACCCTCTCTTTTAAGGGTGTCTTTTAAGGATTTGAGATCTGATTTGTCTGGAACTTCGTTGTCTAGCTTTTGCTCGTGTGCAAACCCCCCCTCGGGCCTCCCTCGGGACGAAAACCGACACCTCGACGAAAAAAAACGGAAATTATCTTGCCGAATAAATGCTTCACGGATGTATGGACCACGACATGGCTGTATGTGAGGACTGCAGGAGATAGCGGACCCGCACAGCCGACGGCCTTTGCGGGTTTGCGGAGGGTCGCACCACGGATGTCTGGATTACGACATGGCTGCGTGTGAGGACTGCAGGAGATAGCGGCCTTACGGGTTTGCGGAGGGTCGCACCACGGATGTCTGGACCACGACATGGCTGCGTGTGAGGACTGCAGGAGATAGCGGACCCGCACAGCCGACGGCCTTTGCGGGTTTGCGGAGGGTCGCACCACGGATGTCTGGACCACGACATGGCTGCGTGTGAGGACTGCAGGAGATAGCGGACCCGCACAGCCGACGGCCTTTGCGGGTTTGCGGAGGGTCGCACCACGGATGTCTGGACCACGACATGGCTGCGTGTGAGGACTGCAGGAGATAGCGGACCCGCACAGCCGACGGCCTTTGCGGGTTTGCGGAGGGTCGCACCACGGATGTCTGGACCACGACATGGCTGCGTGTGAGGACTGCAGGAGATAGCGGACCCGCACAGCCGACGGCCTTTGCGGGTTTGCGGAGGGTCGCACCACGGATGTCTGGACCACGACATGGCTGCGTGTGAGGACTGCAGGAGATAGCGGACCCGCACAGCCGACGGCCTTTGCGGGTTTGCGGAGGGTCGCACCACGGATGTCTGGATTACGACATGGCTGCGTGTGAGGACTGCAGGAGATAGCGGCCTTACGGGTTTGCGGAGGGTCGCACCACGGATGTCTGGACCACGACATGGCTGCGTGTGAGGACTGCAGGAGATAGCGGACCCGCACAGCCGACGGCCTTTGCGGGTTTGCGGAGGGTCGCACCACGGATGTCTGGACCACGACATGGCTGCGTGTGAGGACTGCAGGAGATAGCGGACCCGCACAGCCGACGGCCTTTGCGGGTTTGCGGAGGGTCGCACCACGGATGTCTGGACCACGACATGGCTGCGTGTGAGGACTGCAGGAGATAGCGGACCCGCACAGCCGACGGCCTTTGCGGGTTTGCGGAGGGTCGCACCACGGATGTCTGGATTACGACATGGCTGCGTGTGAGGACTGCAGGAGATAGCGGACCCGCACAGCCGACGGCCTTTGCGGGTTTGCGGAGGGTCGCACCACGGATGTCTGGATTACGACATGGCTGCGTGTGAGGACTGCAGGAGATAGCGGACCCGCACAGCCGACGGCCTTTGCGGGTTTGCGGAGGGTCGCACCACGGATGTCTGGATTACGACATGGCTGCGTGTGAGGACTGCAGGAGATAGCGGACCCGCACAGCCGACGGCCTTTGCGGGTTTGCGGAGGGTCGCACCACGGATGTCTGGATTACGACATGGCTGCGTGTGAGGACTGCAGGAGATAGCGGCCTTACGGGTTTGCGGAGGGTCGCACCACGGATGTCTGGACCACGACATGGCTGCGTGTGAGGACTGCAGGAGATAGCGGACCCGCACAGCCGACGGCCTTTGCGGGTTTGCGGAGGGTCGCACCACGGATGTCTGGACCACGACATGGCTGCATGTGAGGACTGCAAGAGGATATCGGACCTGCGCAACCGGCGGCCTGGCCACTGCTGCATACGAGGCCACCACCACCGCTACCAGGTATTGCAACGACGCGAGCAACAGCGCCGCAGAAAGCGCGAGGATTCGCCAGCGCCTGACACACCCTGGGCTGTACCGAAGGAACAGCGGGGAGGACGCCGCAGCAAAGCAGCGAGACCGGCAGCGACCACGGAGCCAAGCCCAACCACGCCTCGAGGAGAACACACGAAAGCGCAGCAAACTCCACCCCGGAACGCGGACGGGCGAGCGCCGGCCCTGGCCCCGCCAATTACGCCGTCACCAGCAAGGAAGGCATCAGCGCCGGTAAAGCGAAGACGAGAGACGACGACCCCCCAACGGAAGAAGAAGTGTCCAGCGCCACCCGTAAGAGCGAAGGCGAAGGCCGCAGAAGCATGCAAACCCGCAAGGAAGGGAAGGGTCGCAAACCGACCGCGCGAGGACGACGATTCGAATGAGAGTGCAAACGCCAGAAGCACGTTACGATCGAAGGTAGTCATCCCGTGGATAATGCAGATTATCGCCACAGATTCTTTGCATTCTGACCCAACTAACCCAAACCATCACGGTGTGTCGCGGTCTATCAGGAGGGGATGGACCGGCTCACTGGCAGGCTTTGGACTGGACACCTGCCGTCGTCTCTGGCTTTTCTAGGACTCTGCCGGTCTCAATACCTTCACGTGGGGGAACGGTCGAACGAATGGGAGGCGACTAAAAAACGTCGAGGGAGAAGGTGAAAGGTTGGGAAGACTGGCGGAGGGGGGGGGTGGGTGGATCACTGTTTGTAGAATGCGACGGAGATGGCTCTTTTTTTCTCTCGGAAGAAGGGCAGGGTATTAGCTTCGACCTGCCGGCGGGGAAAGCCAATTTGGACCGCTGTTAGAACCTGACGGTTTCTTTGAACCAATCACACCCCCTGGAGGCTGTGTGAAGCTCTCTTATCGATGCGATGCAGATTACCGCTGCAGATTATTTGCATTCTCACCCAAAACTCTTATCGACTTTCGTGGTGCATCAGCTCCCCCAGTGAAACTGTGACAGTGGATTCCAGCTTTCCCCGCGCTCTCGGGTACGTACAGACTTTCGAGCGTTCGTGGGCACTGCGACATCCAGCACCTGCGTGCGTCATTTTTTATTCCCATGCAGCTTTGTCCTCCATCAGAGGTATCGCGCAGGTCGAGATCGGCTTTGAAAAGGACGGTTTCTTTGCTTTTTCTCCGCCCATCGGCGGCTCGCAAAATACGACCTCGGTTCAAAACTGCAATATGAAGCTAATACCCTAGGAAAGGGGGGGCGGGGGTGAACCTCCGAGGGCGCGTTCGGAGGTTCTTCATAATTTGTGTCTTTCAAACGGAGCGGCCGTAAGGCCGGGTAGGTAATAAAAATGGCGTTTTTGAGGGGGGAGGGGGGGGGGGTTTCGGGCTCCGGACAAGCGCTGGTGTCGGTTTGACAACGTTTCCCACTCGTGTTTGCCCCGCTTCATTTTCAGGTTAGGAACTCTGGTCGAACACCAAAACACGCTGCCTTCGTTTTAGTCTCCGATTTGTGACGGCAGAAGACGTGGCAGCGACCTTCTCGTTCGGGCTCTGCGTTGGTCGCGCAACAAAAGGTCTCGCTTGCTACGTTCCGGGTTGGTGTCGATTCATCGTAGGAATCTGAGCGCGCAACGAAACACAAGCCAGGGAGGAGGTGTCACGGGCACCGGTTTCCAAAGGAATCGGAGGTCCCACCCACCCGCGCAAGTCCGGTCCACAGCCCCAGCCCGGGAGACGCCAGGCCCTAAGGGCTTTGGGGCTCCGGGCTGATGACGCCCCCCCTCTTACTAACCAGCCTGGGGAAGGGGGGGGGGGGGGGGGGGGGGTTCGCCGCATAGTGGTCAAACAATTCGCATTCGCATTTTGTTGCATTTGAGATTTTGGCGCCAATTATCGGATTTTCATTCGCATTATCGCCTCGCAATGAGAAGTTGACCCTGGGCAAATACAGTATGATGGACTATCGCATGCCGATTTATGTGCGATAATTTTGTGCGATAATGCGACAATTGTTATCGCATGCAAATCGGTTGACCACTATGCCTAGGGAGGGGGAAGGGGGGGAGGTATACTTTGCGGGGGGGACACGTCACTTTCCAACTCGTTTACCCCTTTTCTGGACGACATCCTGTCGAATTTCAACGCTACCAAAAAAAGCTCAAAACTCGTGAGAAAAAGCAGTTTTTACTGCGAAAAGAATCCTTCGTGAAAACCCAAAAATACCGGTTCAGTTACGATTTTACAAAATTTTGTTTATTTGCGACCATTTGCCCCCTGAGATGGGACACGGTCCAATTTCTTAGGGAACGGGCACGACCTTTTTTTGGCGTTCTTTTTCTTCCTTTTCTTCAGTGACCCCACAGACAACGTCTTTGCTCCCAAGTGCACGATAATCTTGTCACATAGACACCTAAGCATCGCGTGTAGAACATGAGCGCTCGAGAAAGAGAAGCAACGTCATGTGGTGCTTCAACCCGAGGGTTTCCAACAAGACTTTCCTTTTGAAACACTTGATTTAAAATTAGCCATAAGTCTTCACTAACTGGCAATTCTTGATTCAGACCCCGGAAAGAAGTGATGAAACGTGGCCTGGTGGGACAGCGGAGGCATCTGGTTGTTGGGTGCGTCCACAAGCTATTGAAAGCATGGGCAAAACTCCCGCCGTTGCGTTTGCTTCGCTCAGGTTTTCGAGAAAGATATATCGGAGAGAGAAAAAAGAGAGAGAACACGTCAAAACGAGTCAAAAGGTGTGGATGGGCACGTACCTATGCGCAAAAAAAAACCCCCGTAGCATTTTATGGCGGAGGAGGCGTCTGACACCCAAACGCCTCACAGCTGTTGGCGGAAAAGTGGAATATTGGTTGATTCATAGCTCTTGGCAGTTGAAGAAGAAAGGAACATTCGTTTGGTCGCCTTTTCGATGCAAGAACGCGTGCTTCGAATAGTATGTGCCCAACGCCGTTTCCTATTCTGCATCGTGGGTTAGTCCTTCAAGCCGCGGATATATTGGGCTCATCAGCGCGGGGCCTGGAGAGTTGTTTTCGCTTAAGGTGTAGACAGGATACTGTCTCTCATGCAGGCGAGGAGGGAAGGGTTTAGTTGCGATACCTCCCGAATTCGTGAGCAGCACAAACTCAAAAGGTCTGGTCAACTATTCCCCCTACGGAGGAAAGTTGTGAGTACTTTGAACAAAAAGAAGGTCTGTATATGATTTGTAGGGCGAAAGCCGGGAGGGACATTTGGAGGATAGGCAGCCAGAAGGAGGGAAAAAAGGAGGAAGAGAAGGAAACAGGGAGTTGGATGCTTTGTTGTGGGAAGGGGGCGGGAGGCGGACAGATGGGTTCGCCGCTTTGCAGGCAGGCAATCGTTGGGTCGCGTTTCTTCATACCGCGAATGGGTTTACAAGCCGGTCCCCCTATCTCTTGAAACTGCATCGAAGTGCCTGCCGCTGTTTATCACAGTGAATCACGGTCCACCACGGTCTATCAGGTCCATCTCTAGTCCCGAGCTGCATCGAATTGCCCGGTGCTGTATTCTTCGGTCAATCATGGTCTATCAAGAGGAGATGGACCGGCCAGTTCATTGGTGAAGGGCTTTATTAGTGAAGGGTTTCATTAGTGATCGGGTCAAATTAGTGAAGGTTCCAGCTCAGAATTAGTGAACATTTAATCGTTCTCACTAATTAAAACGGGCCTTCTGAGTACACTTGGCGGACTGGGGGGCAAGCCCTGGAATCCTTCACAACCGCTTGGGTGTGTAGGAACGAAAGAAGACGACAAGAAACAACAGAGTGACTACCCCGACTGGCACGAAGGTGCTGAGGACCCCGTTTTTAGTACTGAACGGTCAAACTGGTGAAGTTATTGGCTGATTTTGGTCAGTGAACATCTGACCCTTCACTAATAAACCCATTTACGGTAGTTCGAGACGAGGCTCAAATTGCTGGTGCGTGTCCGAAGAATCCACCCCCTGAGACCGTCAAAAGGTGGATGCAACGTGGATTCCATTGACCGGCGTTTCCTGAGCCGAATCTTTCCCGATCGCGCTCATTTTATAACTGTCAAAACTTATGTTCTCTGCTACTGTCTGCTTCTGGGAAAAATAACGAAGGCTGTGGTATGAGGTTTTTTTTTTTTTTTTTCCTTCTTTTTTTTTAGGATCAGGGGCTAAGTTAGGACCAGTTTTCTCAGCTCTGATCCCGGTCTTTGCCATCAGATCCACCGGGCGGCTCTACATACGATACTTTCTTCTACAACTGGTTGAAGACCAAAACCGATTTTAGACACCGGGAAACCGGTCCTAGCTTAAGCCCTACTTATTTCCAGAGTGGGCCTGGTGCGGGGACCGCAGGCTCCACTTTTTTTCTTTGCTCGTCGCCGGCTGCTGTCAACGTGGAGTCGCCAAAAGAGCACGTTTCGCTCTTTCAAAACATGAATGGGAGGTCCGATTTTGGTTCGTGGAAACGGGGTGTAGCTAGTGTGCGGAAAGTTGGACAAGCCTTGCCGCTCGTCGTAGTATACTCCACTGAGATTACCAGTGACACTTTCTTTTTGATTTGTGCGCGTTGAGTGCTTGTGATGTAGCTGCACCGCAGGCCTCCACGCTCCGGCTGAACGAGACAAAGAAAATACGTAGTGTTGTGGTTTTTACTTGTGTGCGGTTGACAACCATTTTTTTTCTGTTTTTTTTTTGTTGGATATGACATCATGCAGGCGGGGCCACAATAGCGCGAGCTGCGCCTGTTGGCCCGGCTAATAGGGAGAGAAGGTGGGGAGGGGCAGGGGGGGGGGGAACGCTGTGATGATGCTTGCGGCTGCCCTTTCGAACCGAACACATTATTTCCAAGCATGAGTGGCAGCCCGACAACGTGGCGCCCTGCATCTCCATTCAACAGCCAAGGGATGGGTTTATTTTGCTATCTGAGAGCACACACTGCGTGCAGCGGCGGCAACAAAGCCACGCTGGGAAGTTGGGGGAGCCTGGGTTTGGTCTTGTGGGGTGCACGGCGTGTTGATATCAGGATAGGTGGTCCTCACAGGTTATCCTCGGAGTTCCAATGAATCTCCAAAAAGGAACCCCCCCTATTACAGTCAAAGTCTTGCCATTGATTCATAAAGCTGCGCTGACTGCCTCGTGAGTTGGAAGCAACAAAGCCACGCTGGGAAGGGGTTGCGGAAGGATAGGGTCTAGTCTTGCGAGGCGCAGACGTGTCGATAACAGGATCTGTTGCTGCAGGTTTTCCTTGGGGCTCGGTACCTCCATGTGGGAATGTCCTGATGAATTCAGAATCCTGCCATGAATTCGTAAAGTTGTGCGGACTGCCTCGTGAGTTGGTGAAGTAACAGTGTTGCACCGTTTTGAACTATGCACTAGTTGCTTTTGGACATGGTCGCCAGGCTTGTTTACGCGCACAAGGCCCACGACCATTTCCAAAACAACTTTACCCAGGAGCAGGCGGTGCAACTTCGTTCTGCACGTGTCGTCCAACAGTTTATCACTCGCATACGTACAGGACCCCACGATCCGGACCTGGGGGAGGGTGGGATGTAGCTCGCGCTACTCATCCGTTCACATTGACGCTTACACGGGTGTAGCTGCACCCTGCCGTCAGTCAAAAAAGCTCGACTGACCGGGGGATTGAAAGCATTCGCGCGGGCAGAAAAGGGGGCAACAATACGAATGAGGTGGCAAAGAACTGCCAGCCTCCTTGAGGGAACCTGTGAACTAGTGGAAATGATGTCAATCAAGCTCCCACAGGTTGGGCTTGCTTCCTTTCTTGACAAAGGCTGAAGCTTCGCGTCGCCAAGACTTGGAAGCACACTCGTGACTTGGCTCATGCTTGCACTGCACGCACCAACCGCATGCGACAGGAAACAGTTGAGAGGTTCGTAGTTGCGGCAACGCAGTCGACGAGTTTTATGGTGAGGCAGTCGAGGGGCTCATGGTTGCAGGAGATACGGAAGAGTTCAGCATTGCGGGTGAGGCAGTCGACGGCATCGGTGTAGCGGGTGAGTTTGTCGAGGGCGACATGCTTGCAGGGACGAATGTACCAACTGCGGGTAAACCCGTCGACGGGCTCATGGTCGTTGGAACAAATGTTAAGGCTTTAGGCAAAAGTGTAGAGGGCATGTTGGTCAAGGGTGAAGGAGTCGAGGGCGCCTCAGTAGCGGGCGCAGTTGAGGGCGCTTCGGTAGCGGGTGCAGCTGAGGGCGCTGCGGTAGCGGGTGCAGCTGAGGGCGCTTCAGTAGCGGGTGCAGCTGAGGGCGCTTCGGTAGCGGGTGCAGCTGACGGCGCTTCAGTAGCGGGTGCAGTCGTCGAGGGCGCTTCAGTAGCAGGTGAAGTCGTCGACGGCGCTTCAGTTGCAGGTGCAGTCGTCGAGGGCGCTTCCGTAGCAGGTGAAGTCGTCGAGGGTACTTCGGTAGCGGGTGCAGTAGAGGGCGCTTCAGTAGCGGGTGCAGCAGAGGGCGCTTCAGTAGCGGGTGCAGTCGAGGGCGCTTCGGTAGCGGGTGAAGTAGTCGAGGGCACTTCGGTGGCAGGTGAAGTAGTCGAGGGCGCTTCAGTTGCGGGTGAAGTAGTCGAGGGCGCTTCGGTAGCAGGCGAAGTAGTCGAGGGCGCTTCAGTTGCGGGTGAAGTAGTCGAGGGCGCTTCAGTAGCAGGTGAAGTCGTCGACGGCGCTTCAGTTGCAGGTGCAGTCGTCGATGGCGCTTCCGTAGCAGGTGAAGTCGTCGAGGGTACTTCGGTAGCGGGTGCAGTAGAGGGCGCTTCAGTAGCGGGTGCAGTCGAGGGCGCTTCGGTAGCGGGTGAAGTAGTCGAGGGCACTTCGGTGGCAGGTGAAGTAGTCGAGGGCGCTTCGGTAGCAGGCGAAGTAGTCGAGGGCGCTTCAGTTGCCGGTGAAGTAGTCGAGGGCGCGTCGGTAGCGGGTGAAGTAGTCGAGGGTGCTTCAGTTGCAGGTGAAGTAGTCGAGGGCACTCCGGTAGCGGGTGCAGTAGAGGGTGCTCCAGTAGCGGGCGAGGTGGTCGAGGGAGCTTCGGTTGCGGGTGAAGTAGTCGAGGGCGCTTCGGTAGAGGGTGAAGTAGTCGAGGGCGCTTCAGTTGCGGGTGAAGTAGTCGAGGGCACTCCGGTAGCGGGTGCAGTCGAGGGAGCTCCAGTAGCGGGTGAGGTGGTCGAGGGTGCTTCGGTAGCAGGCGAGGTAGTCGAGGGCGGTTCGGTAGCGGGTGAAGTAGTCAAGGGCACTTCAGTTGCGGGTGAAGTAGTCGAGGGCACGTCGGTGGCGGGTGCAGTCGAGGGTGCTCCAGTAGCGGGTGAGGTGGTCGAGGGTGCTTCAGTTGCGGGTGAAGTAGTCGAGGGAGCTTCGGTAGCAAGCGAAGCAGTCGGGGGCGCTTCGGTAGAGGGTGAAGTAGTCGAGGGCACTTCGGTGGCGGGTGCAGTCGAGGGCGCTCCAGTAGCGGGTGAGGTGGTCGAGGGCGCTTCAGTTGCAGGTGAAGTAGTCGAGGGCACTCCAGTAGCGGGTGAAGTTGTCACGGGCGATTCGGTAGCGGGTGAAGTGGTCGAGGGCACTTCGGAAGCGGGTGCAGCTGAGGGCGCTTCGGTGGCAGGTGCAGATGAGGGTGCTTCAGTAGCGGGTGAAGTTGTCGAGGGCGCTTCAGTTGCGGGTGAAGTAGTCGAGGGCACTTCGGTTGCGGGTGAAGTAGTCGAGGGCGCTTTGGTAGCGGGTGAAGTGGTCGCGGGCACTTCTGTGGCGGGTGCAGCCGAGGGCGCTTCTGTAGCGGGTGCAGTTGAGGGCGCTTCAGTAACGGGTGCAGTAGTCGAGGGCACTTCGGTTGCGGGTGAAGTAGTCGAGGGCGCTTCAGTTGCGGGTGAAGTGGTCGAGGGCACTTCGGTAGCGGGTGAAGTAGTCGAGGGCGCTTCGGTAGCGGGTGCAGCTGAGGGCGCTTCGGTAGCGGGTGCAGTTGAGGGCGCTTCAGTAACGGGTGCAGTAGTCGAGGGCACTTCGGTTGCGGGTGAAGTAGTCGAGGGCGCTTCAGTTGCGGGTGAAGTGGTCGAGGGCACTTGGGAAGCGGGTGAAGTAGTCGAAGGCGCTTCGGTAGCGGGTGCAGTTGAGGGCGCTTCGGTAGCGGGTGCAGCTGAGGGCGCTTCTGTAGCGGGTGCAGTTGAGGGCGCTTCAGTAACGGGTGCAGTAGTCGAGGGCACTTCGGTTGCGGGTGAAGTAGTCGAGGGCGTTTCAGTTGCGGGTGAAGTGGTCGAGGGCACTTGGGAAGCGGGTGAAGTAGTCGAAGGCGCTTCGGTAGCGGGTGCAGTTGAGGGCGCTTCGGTAGCGGGTGCAGCTGAGGGCGCTTCTGTAGCGGGTGCAGTTGAGGGCGCTTCAGTAACGGGTGCAGTAGTCGAGGGCACTTCGGTTGCGGGTGAAGTAGTCGAGGGCGTTTCAGTTGCGGGTGAAGTGGTCGAGGGCACTTGGGAAGCGGGTGAAGTAGTCGAAGGCGCTTCGGTAGCGGGTGCAGTTGAGGGCGCTTCGGTAGCGGGTGCAGTTGAGGGCGCTTCAGTAACGGGTGCAGTAGTCGAGGGCACTTCGGTTGCGGGTGAAGTAGTCGAGGGCGCTTCAGTTGCGGGTGAAGTGGTCGAGGGCACTTGGGAAGCGGGTGAAGTAGTCGAAGTAGCGGGTGCTGAGGGCGCTCGGTAGCGGGTGCAGTTGAGGGCGCTTCGGTAGCGGGTGCAGCTGAGGGCGCTTCTGTAGCGGGTGCAGTTGAGGGCGCTTCAGTAACGGGTGCAGTAGTCGAGGGCACTTCGGTTGCGGGTGAAGTAGTCGAGGGCGCTTCAGTTGCGGGTGAAGTGGTCGAGGGCACTTGGGAAGCGGGTGAAGTAGTCGAAGGCGCTTCGGTAGCGGGTGCAGTTGAGGGCGCTTCGGTAGCGGGTGCAGCTGAGGGCGCTTCTGTAGCGGGTGCAGTTGAGGGCGCTTCAGTAACGGGTGCAGTAGTCGAGGGTACTTCGGTTGCGGGTGACGTAGTCGAGGGCGCTTCGGTAGCAGGTGAGGTAGTTGAGGGCGCTTTGGAAGCGGGGGCGGTTGAGGGCGCTTCGGTAGTGGGTGCAGTCGAGGTTGCAGGAGAAGCAGTCGAGGGCGCTTCGGAAGCGGGTGCAGTCGAGGGGGCTTCGGTGGCTGGTGCAGTTGAGGGCGCTTCGGTTACAGGTGAAGCAGTCAAGGGGACTTGGGAAGCGGGTGCAGTCGAGGGTGCAGTTGCGGGGGCTTCGGTGGCGGGAGCAGTTGAGGGCGCTACCGTTGCAGGTGAAGCAGTCGAGGGGACTTCGGAAGCGGGTGCAGTTGTGGGTGCTTCGGTGGAAGGTGAAGTAGTCGAGGGCACTTCGGTAGCAGGTGCAGTCGAGGGCATCACGGAGCCGGGCATCATAGTTGCGGGGGCAGAAGAATCAGGTGAGAGTGTCGCTGGCATCGTGGTGGCGGGTGTTGGCGTCGACGGAGTGTCAGAAGGAGCCGACGTCGAACGGGGGGCAGGTGCGGAAGTATTGGGAGCCGTAGTACGAGGGACCGATGTCGCTGGGGCTTGCGTGGCGGGAGCCGTGGTCGACGGCGCCAATGTTAGCGGGGAGGGAGTAGCGGGGACTGGCTCCCCTCCAAGCACTTTGCACGTCCAACCGCCAATCGCGCAGGTCAATCGGCACTGGGCGTACCAAGCGTTGGCCTGAAAACACCGACCCCCACTTGGGCAGCAGTCGGGCGTGTTCTGGCAATTTCCGTACCACGGGCACCGCGGGGCTACAGGTGGCTGGGAGGTTGTTGGAGCCTGGGTGGGTGTAGGAGGCAGTTGTGTTGGTGGAGGAGTTTGCATTGGAGCCGGGGTCAGTACAGGGACAGCCGGTCCGAGCACTTTGCAAGACCAGGCGGGATTGGTGCAAGAGCGAAGGCACTGTGCGTACCATACACTATACTCAAAACACTTGGATCCAGAGGGACAGCAGTCGGGGGTGTGCAGACAATTCGCGTACAAAGTACACGGCGGGCTAGGGGGCGTGGGCGCAGGCGGGGTGGGTGCAGGAGGCGGAGTGGGTGCAGGGGGCGGAGTGGGCACAGGTCCCTGTGATCCCAAGACTTTGCAGGTCCAATGCGGCGTTGTCGTGCAATCGGGACGGCACTGCGCATACCATCGATTGGCTTCGTAACACGCAGAGTTGCTTGGGCAGCAGTCGTTCGAGTACAGGCAATTGGCATACAACGAACACTGCACACCGCTTGGTGCGCTAGGTGCGCTAGGTGCGGGTGTGTTTGCACTAAGAACTTTGCACGTCCAGTCTGGCATGTTGCAATCGGGACGGCACTGTGCGTACCAGGCGCTGGACTCGTAGCACCTGGATCCGCTCGGGCAGCAATCATGTTCGTACATGCAATTTCCCCACAACGAACACGAAGCCGCCGCGGCCGAAGCGAGGAGGCTCAGAAGCAATAATACGCGCATTGTTTTTTTCGTAGCACTGCAGGGGTAGTTGCTTCCTTCTTTAATCCTGTCGTTGGGGGGAAGTTTTATCGCCGCAGGAAAATGAAAGCTACGGGGCGAATACACCAGCTTTACGTCGATCCTATGCCGCAGTTTCGCTGCCTCTGCCTGCACCCCTGTACGGGCGCTCAGCTTCGGATCAGCGCGCGCTCCCTGTCATCTGACAAGTCCGCTGCCCCCCGAACGAGCAACGTCAACTCAGCCCCGCAGCAAGTATCACTTGACGGCCGCACGAAGGGCGGCGTTGATCGTTGGGCGACGCTCCCGATTCGCACAGTCGTAGTCGACGCCGCGCCGTCATGCGAGGATCACTGTCTTGCGAGTGTCATCGAGGCCGACGCTCCCAGAGATGGTGATTCCGCCCCCGGCCTGTCAAAGAGGGCGAGACCATCGACCATCGCAGTTTCGATGTCGTGCTCGTCGACGACTCCCGCAGCCAGGAACCCGCCAACAACGGCTGTGCCGACGGAACCTGACCTCGCCCGCGCCGACAATTGTACAGCGCAGCAATTCGCCGGATACGAGCCCGCACGCCCGGCAGCCGCTCGCAGCGAGCTCGGAATGCGATACGGCCGCGCCAGCAACGGCGATGCCCCTTCGCCCTCGGGCACGAAGTCCCTTCAGCCCGCCCACTGTACTCGCTGTACTGGCACGTATACATCGCACTGCTCAACGAAGCGATCGCGGCAGGCCACGAACAACACTACGCTCGATCACGAAACGGAATGCCTGACTTCTTCCCCATGGAAACAGCCAAAACGGCCCGGAAAGTCCGCACCGCGAAAGCGAGCGGCAACAGAACTTGACTCGGAAATGACCAGTGTGACCTCATCCTCATCACCCGACGGACGACGTCATAAAGTAACACTAGCCCGTGAAACAGTGCTCGCCTGCCTTGATGGCACTTGCACTTTAAAGAACTCAATGCTCAGCACTCCCGAGCCCACAATCTGGCACCGATTGTCAAAAGCAAGCGGGGATGGTCCTTCAACCTCGCGTCATCGGCACAGTGGTCCGTCCTCGACGTGCAGACCCGCGCGCCGAGGATCGTCGTGGTCGTGAGGCGGTCGCAATGGGACCTTCGACGGCGCTCTCGTACTGGACCCGCTTTCGCCTCTGCGTGCTCCCCCAACAACTGTTTTCGTCAACTTCAGCTTCAGAGAGTGAGCGGGCGTCGGCCTTAAGGCCGGTAGGCCCGGGGTTCGAACCCTGCCCATGACATAGCTGTCAGCCACAAGGTTGCCACATTGTGGCCCCATTTAGCCACAAAGTAGCCACAAACCTTGTGGCTACCTTTGGGGCTAATTATGCAAAATTTTGGTATCACGGAAAACCGCGTGGAACTAACTTTTTCGGCCAGAAAATGCATCTGAAACACGTTTTCTGACGATTTTGACAGGGTTTTGGGCCAGAATACGGGTTAGTTGCTACACCCTGGGCTCGGCATCCTGGTTGCGCACCCTGGGGTACCATTGGTAAACGGTTTACTAAACCGCTACTGCTACTAAAGTAGTAGTAGGCATTATGCACACAGAATCATGCATAATTCAGGTTGGCGAGAGTGACAGACCCATTCTACTTGCAAAGCGCTTACCATTTCTGTCCTGAAACCCTCTGAGAGGGC
Source organism: Diplonema papillatum (assembly GCA_030068145.1). NCBI lineage: Eukaryota > Euglenozoa > Diplonemea > Diplonemida > Diplonemidae > Diplonema > Diplonema papillatum. The sequence continues at coordinate 93,737 of JAPJBO010000346.1, forward strand.
CTCCAACGGCCGCTCTCCGAGCCTCTTGAATGACCCCAGAGGAGGAGTGGGAGAGAGCGGCAAGTACCGCCGCAGCCAAACAGATTTGAATGCTGCCAGAAAGCTGCAAAGAAAACGTGGCAGCCGTCTGATAATAGTCAGGAGCTGGCGGATGGTGACTGAGCTTGAGCTCCCTGCCGCGGGCCTGCGGCCCGTGCTGCCCTGCTGGACTGGTATTGTCGCAAGTCAGTCACTTTCAACTTTCCCTTGTGCCTTGGCTGGGCCTGTGCTACAGGAGCCTGCGAGGAATTTCCAAGACGTGTGAGAGATTGCCCCCGCTACTTTTCTCGGATCTTTGGCTCCTCCTTGAACTCTTTCGGACGCTGATTGCAACAAGTGTAACAGTGCCAGCTGTTACAGGGAGTCAGTCACACTGTCAGTGTGCTCCTGCTGTACTATCATAGTAACTATGCCTGCTGTCGTGTGAAGTTGCGAGCTCTGTGCACTTTGCAAGCAAGCAAGCAAACTCGCTGGTGACGGGGTAGCTTGCACACCGAGTAGAAGAGCTGTCGTAATTGTGAAATGCTCCGTTTGCTGGGTCGTTGCTGTCCTGTTTAACCTTGGGTATCTTAGAATATCAGTGCATCGCCGTTACTAGTACGGCTGTCACCGGCGTGGTTTGTTTTCCGGGAAGATGACGGTATCTTTTCTTTTTCTCTCTAGCGCCTCTTTTTCTCTCTGTCTCTCTCTTTGGCTAGCAAAGCGACTATTGCGACCCGACACCACGACCACACCCGTAATGAATGTGATCAAGGGCCCCCGGAGGAGGGGGGTATGGCTACTCGAGAACCAAAAATACCCACCCTCCCTTTCCCCTGTGAAGCAGTCGCACTTCGCACCGCTGGTTGTTGCCATCCGAGCAGCGCGGCAAGCAAGGCGGGACCCAGGGTGGAACATAAGATCTGGGCCTCGGGGCCAAGGGCCAAGCAGGGGTTTTAGGTTTTTTTTTGGGTGGACACCAGATTCTCTAAGGTGAAATGGTCAAAACCTCCTGGGTCCTTTAGCAGGAAAAGTTGGAGACTATGCACCCCGCAACTGAAACGGGTTTGCGGACAAGCGACCCTTTGAACTGAATTGATTCCTTGCCTGCTCCAAAACTTGGCAACAGAAGCATTGGCAGCTTCGTACTGACTCTGCGGTCTGAAATATCAACATCGCTTTCGACGGGTTCGTCTTCCTCCGGTGCACTCTCTGACTCAAAATGTACCAAAACTATGGCATTAGCATTGGTGCTGCGACCGTGTTGGCAAGATGCAGCAGCTTGTTGTTGTTTTCTGAACTTTTCAAGCCTTGAATTACTTGCAGTGTTGTACGAAGTTACTGATAGAGTTGCCAACGTTGCCGCTGACTCGCGGCTGAGGATACGAGGCCAGGGCGAAGCAGCTTACCCAAATTCGGGCCCAAAAACCTGTCAAAATCATCAGAAATTGTGTTTTAGATGCATTTTCTGGCCGAAAAAACTAGTTTCACGTGGTTTTCCTGGGTATCAAAATTTTGCATAATTAGCCACAAAGGTAGCCACAAGGTTTGTGGCTACTTTGTGGCTCCCAATTAGCCACTAGTGGCTACCTTGTGGCTGACAGCTATGCCCATGACACTTTTCCGGTCGAAGATTGTTTTCGCGGTTTGTTGGGTTTCGGGGTTTAATGTGCCCGAAATTTGCGTTCTTTGCGGAGTTTCTCAGTATTTCGCGGGAAAACGGAGTCGGGGGGGTCCGGGGGGGTCTCCCTGGCGCCGAACTTGCCACCACAGGCCAAACTTGCTACCACACGCCGAACTCAGCATCACCAGAACCCGAACTTAGCTTCGCCCGAACCTTTTCTGTTTCGGAAAAGGATTGGCTCTGAGGACACATGCGGGATTGTCAGCGCGGGTCTTCGGTGAGCTCGTAGAACTGCTCGATGATGTCGACAGCCCTCTGAACTCTCAAGGCGTGCTAGGTCACGTCGTTCGCGTCAATTCCGACAACACGGGCGGGACGCGCGCAGACGCCGCGCACCGCAACACGGACAGCAGTGCATTGATAATGAGGATGGCCGAGATTGGGCACTCTCGCATGATGCCGATGGTCCACTCAAATTCTGCACCCACGCCCTGCGGCAGTTCAAATCGGCGCCGTAGGCTCTTCAGTACATCGTCCGCACGGGGCGAGGCATCTGGTCGTCCATTCCCATCTCCTCTGCAAGCCGCAGTACCGCGTTTTGCGGCACGCGGTCGAAGCACTTCGAAAAGTCTAAAGCAAAACAGGTCCTCAGGTCCTTGATGAGCGTCATCAGCTCCCTACGCGTCATCGCAGCGGTGCGCAGCACGAAAGCCGTGTTGTGAAGGCAGCCCAACCCTCCTGCCACGCTTCGACTCCGGCACGCCCACAACCGGTACATACAGCTCGTAACTGTGATCGGCGTCAGCGAGGGGTCGTCGCTCGTCGGGCGGGATGAGTGTCACGAGCAACCCTTCCGGCCAGGCCCCCTCGCTGAGCAGCTCGGCAGGCTGATTGCTCCTCTTCAATGGTGCCCACTGCCTGGGGCCTCTGTCTTGGTCTGCGTCGGCCGCATCGATATCGCCCCGTCGTCGACTTGCACGCTCGTGTGCTGCGTGGCGATCGTCAACGTCTTCTTCACGTTGAGCCACATCCCGGTTGTGGGTTTGCCATCGATCAGCGAGTAAACGTAAACGCATCCATCCCTGGCCGTAGCGCTCGATGGCTTCGGTAAACCGCATCGCGTATACGACGACGAGACTTGACTCCGTACTTAGAGAGCGAATTGCAGATGACTTTACGCAGGATCAGGGCGCAGAACTTCGGCAGGTCGTTGCACCTTCCGCAGTCTCGAAAAGCGTAACGTCATCCGCCAACAATTCCGACGCTTCTTCCGGCCCAACGCGCCCGGCGCAATCGACAGCAAGGCGTTGATCAGGACCACTGACAGCGGGCAACTTTGCAAGATGCCATTCGTGGCCTCGAACTCCTATCCCCCTAGCAGCAGCTTGAAGCTGCGCTACCGACATGAACAGAAGAAGCAGCTGATATCCCCGTGGATCAACGCGCCGCAGGTAACATCCGTTCAAAAGATCGTGAGAGCATTAGCAGGAGAAGGAACAGGAACGACGGCCACGAGCGTTCTTTCCTACTCGTTGCTTTCTTTTTTCTTTCATTTGTGCTTCTACAAGGGTATGCAACAAAGGGGAACAGATGAACAACATTGCGTACACGTAAGCTAAATAACAAGACGCCACGCGAGCGGCAGAACGGAATCTCCACGGGGGAGAAAAGGACTGGGGAGCGGGCTTCCTTGCTTGTCCGTCGAACGGCACCCGGCACCGCCCCAGATTAACCTGGGTTGCAGCACATTTCCACCTTTTTGGTAGTGCGCCGCTGGCGGTCTCCTCGAGTATTTGCTACAAAGAGCAGGTGCGCATTCAAATAAACAGCTGTGGGCAACTCCGTCATAGCTCCACGGCACTGTCCGTTTGAGCAATCGTTAGTTGCACTGCGGAATCAGCAAGAACAGAATTTTGTCAGCAAAGCAATGAACCTCGACATGCAAAGCCTAACAACTCGTGCGAATGTTGCGTCGAATGGTACTGGGAAGCGACTTCGCAAGAAAACAACGGATCGATTATGTCGTCCCTTACGTGTTGGCTCGTCGCGCGAGATCATCCGGACTGCCAGGTTGCACGCATAGGAAGCACCACCGGAGCAACTGCTGCCGTCGTTCCACACGTAGCCGCGAACGGGCACCCTTGACGCTACACGCCAAGGGTTCAGCGTTGCTGCTAAGCTCCTCTCAAACGAATGCACGATCGACCCTACGGCTCGAGTTGGCCTGAACACGTGAAGCACAATGCACCGAGCACCTGGTGGCAGGGAGAGCACTGCCAGCTGGACCGCTTTGCTCAACAGACGAGCATATCGCAGAGCAGGCTCACGGGTGGAGCGTCTTGCCAGGAGGGACGAGCCCCATGTTGTCGTGCGCCGCTTTCCAAGCGTCTGCACGCAGGCGCAGAACCGAGGTTTGCGGTCGGTCGTCTCTGTTGGTCTTCGGGCTTGACGTCACGAAGGTCGAAGGCACGTTCAAGTCGAGAATCCGCGCCAGAGCTGTCAAATCCACCTGTTGTTGAGTTCCTTCCGACGATCCCGTATGGGCATATTGACCTTTTTCTGTATATGATACACCCCAGACTTCACTAAGTCAATGTGTTTGTGCGTACGTGTGAAAACCCTGTTTTGAGTGATTTAACACAGCACGCTGCCATCCGACACTTTTTGATATAGACAAGCAAGCTTGTTACCATAAAAAAGTGCGGGATGTGTTTGTGCGTACGTGTGAAAACCCTGTTTTGAGTGATTTAACACAGCACGCTGCCATCCGACACTTTTTGATATAGACAAGCAAGCTTGTTACCATAAAAAAGTGCGGGAGTGGCCACTCCCGCATTGTGCGCACTTAATATTATGGCTCTCGACTCTCGGGTACATGTATGGAAACTCGGAACTTCGGCTTGGCTGTAGTTTGATCTTTGGCCACTGTAAAGGTCAGCCTGGGGAGACTGGCCTTGGATCTTCCCAGGTTTCTGGTTCTTTTTCGCGCCGAGCTCTGCAACAAAACGACGTAGTACCCTCAAGATTCGGGACGGAGCAGCTAGCAAAAATGCGAGTTAGAGTACATCCTAATACTATTGTGTTTTTTTGGAGGTGCCATTTGGATGCAAAAGACGGACGGACGGACCTGATGGGCGACTTGCTCGGCCACAAGCTGGCTCTCGGTGAGCGGGTCCGGGAACGCGAACCGCGGCTGCGACGACGGGGTGTGCCCGTGGCGGCGCTGGGGCAGCGGGGGGTGCGGGTCGGCGGCGTTCGGCGACTGCCGCAGCGCGATGATTTCGTTGTAGAGCTGCGTGATCGCGTCGGGCTGCGCCGCCGCCGCCGCCACCGGCGCCGCCGACGAGCCGCGGCGCCCCGGGTCCTCGGCCCGGGCCGCCGGCGCCGCCTGCTGCAGGGCGACGGTTTGCTGCTCTTGGTCCTTCCGCCCCATCGCGGCCAGCAACGCGGCGTAGTCCCCAAGCCTCCCACAATTTCAACAATTCCGGCTCAAAGTATCAAATGACTGTAAGAAGTTGCCGCGTTTTAGTCTTACTCGCAACTGTTTGGTGCTACGCTCTTCAGTAGGCGGGAACTGGCAGCTGATATTTCCAAATTATGTACAGTTTACCAGGTAATAATAAAGACTGGCTCATGATACTGAAGAGAAGAGAGAGAGAGAGAGAGAGAGAGAGAGAGAGAGGCGAGTTAGAGTACATCATAATACTATTGTGTTTTTTGGAGGTGCCACTTGGATGCAAAAGACGGACGGACGGACCTGATGGGCGACTTGCTCGGCCACAAGCTGGCTCTCGGTGAGCGGGTCCGGGAACGCGAACCGCGGCTGCGACGACGGGGTGTGCCCGTGGCGGCGCTGCGACAGCGGGGGGTGCGGGTCGGCGGCGTTCGGCGACTGCCGCAGCGCGATGATTTCGTTGTAGAGCTGCGTGATCGCGTCGGGCTGCGCCGCCGCCGCCGCCACCGGCGCCGCCGACGAGCCGCGGCGCCCCGGGTCCTCGGCCCGGGCCGCCGGCGCCGCCTGCTGCAGGGCGGCGGTTTGCTCCGCGATCAGCTGGTCTTTCCGCCCCATCGCGGCCAGCAACGCGGCGTAGTCCCCAAGCCTCCCACAATTTCAACAATTCCGGCTCAAAATATCAAACAACTGTGAGAAATTGCCGCATTTTAGTCTTACTCGCAGCTGTTTGGTGCTACGCTCTCCAGTAGGCGGGGACTGGCAGCTGATATTTCCAAATTATGTACAGTTTACCAGGTAATAAAAAGACTGGCTCATGATACTAAAAAGAAGAGAGAGAGAGAGAGAAAGAGGCGAGTTAGAGTACATCATATTGTGTTTTTTTGGAGGTGCCATTTGGATGCAAAAGACGGACGGACGGACCTGATGGGCGACTTGCTCGGCCACAAGCTGGCTCTCGGTGAGCGGGTCCGGGAACGCGAACCGCGGCTGCGACGAAGGGGTGTGCCCGTGGCGGCGCTGGGACAGCGGGGGGTGCCGGTCGGCGGCGTTCGGCGACTGCCGCAGCGCGATGATTTCGTTGTAGAGCTGCGTGATCGCGTCGGGCTGCGCCGCCGCCGCCGCCACCGGCGCCGCCGACGAGCCGCGGCGCCCCGGGTCCTCGGCCCGGGCCGCCGGCGCCGCCTGCTGCAGGGCGGCGGTTTGCTGCGCGATCAGCTGGTCCTTCCGCTCCATCGCAGCCAGCAGCGCAGCGTAGTCCCCGCCCGGGTCGGCCGCCCACGCCACCCGCTGCCGGTCGTGGTCTCGGCCCGGTTTCTCCGGCGTCATGTCCAGCGAGCCTGCTGGGCTGCCTGATCGAGTAGACGACTTCTGCCAGCCCGCCCGCGGCCTGGCCGCCTGCGTCTGCCCGGCGTACAACGCATCAGTGGCATACACCAGCGCGGGGGCGTGCGCGGTGGCCGGCACGCTGTCGAGCAGCGGCGAAGGCTGGGCGCCTTCGAACTTGTACTTCAGCAGCTGCAGGAGGTCGGCTTCGAACCCTCGGTAAGCGCCGAGCAGGGTGCCGACGCACGACACCCGGCACGGGTCGTACCTCCTGTACAGCGCTTCGACGGCGGCTCGGTAGTGCGACGCGTCATTCAGCGGGATCAGCCCTCGGTCCGTGAAGTAGCTGCTGCTGTACCTGCCGGAGGGGGAGCACCTTTAATAGTTAAATTCTCTTTGAGAGGCTCATGTCCATTTAACCTATGTTTTATGACGTGCGGCGTTCTGCGCGCTGCTACGTTTCGCAAACTGCTTGGTGATCAGGCACGTGCAGTTTGGTAGGCGACTGGTTCGCCACAGGTAGCACTTCGAGCACTGTTACCTCAGACAGCTGCAGGAGGTCGGCTTCGAACCTTCGGTAAGCGCCGAGCAGGGTGACACCCGGCACGGGTCGTACCTCCTGTACAGCGCTTCGACGGCGGCTCGGTAGTGCGACGCGTCATTCAGCGGGATCAGCCCTCGGTCCGTGAAGTAGCTGCTGCTGTACCTGCACACCTTTAATAGTTAAATTCTCTTCGAGAGGCTCATGTCCATTTAACCTATGTTTTATGACGTGCGGCGTTCTGCGCGCTGCTACGTTTCGCAAACTGCTTGGTGATCTGGCACGTGCAGTTTGGTAGGCGGCATTCAGATGTAAATCTAAAGCCGCCCACGTCTAATTTTGTTGGGAACCATACAACCGCAAATGGGTCTTTTCTCATTGAACGCTCAGGCCCGGCTGTGGCCTGCAGCACAATTATTCCCTTGGAGGTTTTGCGACAACTTCAAATAAGTAGTCGACTCAGAGTTAAAGTTCGCTTGAAATTCCGGGATTTTACGGTCACCGGGTCGTTGTTAAATGGGTTCTCTAAGAGCAAGTAAGGGCTATGAGGGTGCGGGTTGTTTCTTTGGTGTATTCTTACAGTATGAGTAATGGTTAGCCATGTCCGGGACTGCTTGTGAGCTGCTGTATGAGAAGGATATTTTTGTGGTGTTGCTTTTTCTGCTAAGTTCGCTCGTAGCTTGCCGGGAAAGGGCACTCCAGTGAAACTGGGTATGGTACTGGTTCAGGTTGGGGTTTAGGGGGCATTAGGGGGCATTGTCTCATGTGGATTCCGATGAAGAGACGACACATACTTGTGTTCCAGCTCGAGCAATAGCCCCTCCAGGCCCCTCGGGTGCCAGTCCCGGATGAGCTTGCTGACCATTGGCAGCTTGCCGGGAGCATACGCACGGTAGAAGGAGTCGACCGCGGCCCAGACCTCGAAGAAGCGCCACGCCGCGTACTTCTCCTCCAGCTTCCGGTAAATCTTTTCCTCGCGGCCCGCGTGCTGCCCAGCGATCACGGCGGCCACCTTCATCTTGTCCGGCGCATGCAGCAAGTAGAAGACGGTCAGTCGCTCGGCGGGCGGAGCGGCATCGTGCAAGTGCGCCATATGCTTTGCGCGGTATGGATTTCTCCCTCCCCTGCCGAACTGCAGCCCTGAGCCCTTATTACTAAGAATGTGAGGCCACAGCAAGTTTCTCCACAATCTCTGCTACTGCGAAAGTGGGGGAAATCCAGCAAAGGATCGCTCCACGGGCCTGCTGGTGGGGTCGACGTGCAACCCTCGTATTTAACTAACGAAGCAACAGCAAGCTTTCAAAAACGCACCGACACGAAATGTGAGAAGCAAGCTACTACGGTGTGCTACTACGGTGTGCAACCGCCACTCCCACGGGGAGGATGGCAGTGTGATGCCTTGATTTTCTCTTTTGGGGTTGCCTAGGTTTGCTTGAGATGCCGGCTTTTTAGCGTTTTTAGAGTTAAAGTTCGCTTGAAATTTCGGGGGTTTAGGGTCTCCGTGTGACCGTTGATGAATGGGTTCTCTTAGAGCAAGAAAGGGCTATATGGCTACGGGTTGTATATTTGGTGCACGCTTTCGCTATGGATTATGGCTAGCCATGTCCGGGACTGTTTGTGACCGACACCAAGTACATTCCTTCGTGGACTGTAGTCTTGGGCCCCCCACGTTCTACAAGTCTTTTTTTTTTTTTTTTAGAGTGAAAGTTCGCTTGAAGCTACGGGGTTTTAAAGTCTCCGGGTGACCTGCGTCAATATGGGGGCATGAAGTACATAGGCAGCAACCCGGGAGAGGAAGGACACGTCGAAGAGCGCGCTTCTGAATTTCCGAGGTTCAACGGCGGGAATAAAGGGAGACGCCACATATCTTTTCATTCCCGCCCTTGAAAGCTGTTTTCGAGACACCTATCCCAACTTTCCGGCATATTTAAGAGACGGGCTATTTAACGACCCCTGTGGAGGTCGCTGGTCGGTAAGGGGTTACTAGAAGAAGTCCTGATGGCTTTGTGGGCGTCCACTGCTTTGTGGTCGCTCGAGTCTCGGGACCTTGTCTTCTGCGGCCTTCAGCGTGGCGACGAAGGCGGTCCTTCATGCTCAATCAATACACAACTTTTCACAACTATGAGCCAATTCACCCACCCCCTGATCGAGCGTAATCGAGTGTAATATTTTGGGTTAGAATGCAAAGAATCTGTGGCGATAATCTGCATCGCCGACGGCGCGGTTATCTCTTCGCACGTGAAGTGTCATGCTTTCGCCTCTTTAGCTCGTCTTGATCGTCGCGCTCAGGCGCGCGTTTGGTGCTTCGCTTCTTCTTCGATTGCTCGTCGAGGTTCATCGGTTGCGCGTCGATTTCTGCTTTTTCTCGGCGCCTGGGCGATGGTCGTGGCGCATCGACGCGTCCTTTGCGTCTTTTCGGTACCGGCTCCGCCGCGGAGTCCGATTGCCGCTTCTTCGCTGGCGTTGATGCCGTCTTCCCGACCTTCGTTGCTGATGTCGGCGTTGATGTTGCGGGCTCTCGCTCGCCTTCCGCTGCTTCCCGCAGAATGAACACTACGTTCTCACGCTTCGCCTGTCTCGGCGCCGGCGCGGGGCCCTCCAGCTCCGCCTTCCTCTTCTTCGATGCTGCTTCTTCTCCTCTCTTCTCCTCATAACTCCTCGCCACGGCCGCCAGGTGGTGACCCTTCCGACAGCACAGTTTCGGCCTTCGACTCCGCAAGTCCGCGAGCCGGCTGCAGTGCGCACACGTCGGCATGCCATGATCAAGGCACCGGTGGTGTCCGTTGCGGCAGCACTCCGCGATCGTCTTGCACGTCGCGCATTGCGTCAGGCGGTGTTGCGCGCAGAACTTCACCGCAAGGCCGTCGTCTTCCTTGTGGTGGGCCTTACAGCACCACGCCACCGACTTGCCCTGGCGCTTGCACCCGTCGCATTTCACCTTCTGGTGCTCGTGGCACACCCGCTCACCCCACTTTTCGTGTCGGGGAACCCCTTCCGGCACGTACCACGGATCCCCTCCGACGACTGCCGTCTTCTTTCCTTTCTTCTTCTCCGTAGCGTCGTTGAACACCGCCCATCTCGCCGCGCGCTCCGCCCTTCCACCTCCGTACGTCGGGAAAAGGTCCATCCCCCACGCCTCGCCGTTGAACTCGTGCCGAGCCGTCGTCAGCTGCGTCTCGAGAACTTCCATCGTCTCCGTACCACCACGGAAGATTGGCCTCATCTCGTACCCCGTGAGGCACGGCGGGGCTCCCACCGTTCTCAACGACCCTATCTTCTCCAATTTCCTTCCCGGCAGAGGCGGTTCGTCGCCGTTCCGCTCCAGCGCGTCCCCGACGGTCTTCAAAAGCCTTGCGAGTACCCTCGCACGCATGCTCAACGGTGTCCCGTCCGTCGTTGCTACGACACTGCCTGGAAGGTCCAATCCGGTGTATACCTCAAAGTCGATGGCGAGCTCTGCCGTCGACACGTCACCCGCCACCGACCAGCACATCCCATCCAGCCAATACTGCAGCGCCCGGAACCACCTCTCTCCTCCGACCGCCGCGAAGGTCCCCGGTCCAGCGATCGCTTCGAAATTCAGCCGGCGCGGGGGGCAGTCGTCAGGGTGCAATTGTCTCCAGGGGTGGCCGACCGCCCGGTCTCTTCCTTCTCTCTCCAGCCGTCGTCTCTCGTGCATGACCTCCGCCATGAACGTGTGCAGCACTTCGATGTTGACTCGACTTCCCTTCGGCAGTATCCCGTGTTCTTGCAGGCACGGGGGCCAAGTCGAGCGATCCGCGCCAACAATTTCGGCATATTGGTTTTGCCCTCGGATTCGTTCGTACGCCCGGCACTGCCACCAAATGTGGCCCAGAGTTTCTTCCGTCGCCTCGTCACAGCGTCTGCACAGCCCGTCACCTCCCCACAGCTTGGCCGCATGTGACTCCGTCATCACCGACCCAGCCACGACCTCGGCAACGTCCCGTGCAGCCGTCAGCGTTGTCGACGCCTTCAGCCCGTAGGCATTCGTCGCGACGTACTCTACACCTGCCCGTACCCCATCGAAGTCTACCCGCCTCTTCTCAAGCTCCCCTAGTCGCCAGCCGCGAATCAGCTTTCTCAGGGTGTGCCCTCGCTCCCCCTTGCTTTGTCGCACCAGCCTCAGCACATTCCCTGCCTCGTCCTCGGCGTTGTCGAAATCTTCCGTCCATCGTATACCGAGCTTTTTTGCATGCTCGGCCGCAATACCGACCGGTCCCCATGCGCGGATTCTGCTGCCATACGCCCGTCGAACTGTTGCGACGCGGGCCCTCCACGCCGGCCTTTTTCGGCACACTTCTGCGATCATGCCGAGTGACCGATATGGCAGCACTGCGTATGGGTCGAGTAAGTGGGCCTTGTTGAGAATGCCCAACACGGCCTCTTGCGCCCTATGCAGTCTCACCGGGTCCCAGACGCCTCTGAGTAGTGCTGCGGTGAACTTTCCCAGCCCCCGCACCGTCGGGAGCGCGAACTCGGAGCCGTACGTCGCCGCCGGTAGAACCGCCATCGCCGCTAGCCCCGACCTCTGCGCCCTCGAGATCGGTAAGGCACCCAACCGTTCGGCCTCCTCTGCACGCTGGTCGTAGCGCAGGTCCGTTGTTCTGCGTGTCCGCTTCGTGCCGACCAGACATCCTACGATTGTAAGCTCTTCCTTCGTCACGATGTCGGTGCCACCTATCTTCAACTTCGCTTCGTACCCCTTCGGCGTCCCGAAAGCGAACGTCTTCGGTATCCCGATCGACATGCCGGTGTTCGCACAAAACCTGTCGACTTCCACCAAGGCGTCCTGCAAGCATGCTTCTCTGAGACGCGTCAGGAGGGTGAGGTCGTCCGCGAAGGACTCGCTCGTCACCCCCCCCACGTCGTCCACTCTGCGCACCACGATGGACAGCAGCGCGTTGATGAGGATCACGCTCAGGGGGCAGCCCTGCAGTATCCCGTTGGTGGTGTAAAAGATGTCTCCCAGCCCCATGTGCAACTTGTACCGCCTTCGTAGTCGCGCGTAAACATCGCGCAGCGGCCCGAGAATTCTCTCATGGAGGCCAAGATCCCCCACCAGCTTCAGCACGACGTCTCGTGGCACTTTGTCGAAGCACTTGGCAAAGTCTAGGGCCACGCCGTACAGCTCCTTTCCCGTCAAGAGAGCCTCTTCAATCTGCGAGGCGATTTCAAACACCACGTCCACGGTTCCGTGTTTGGGCCTGAACCCGTGCTGGCTATCTGCTATCCAGCCTTCTTGCCACTGGACGACGTCCCTGAGCCTCGTGCTCGCCCACAAGCGATAGACCGCGCTTGTGACGGTGATGGGCCGCAATGCCAGCGGGTCGAGGGTTTCGTCTTTCGGGATCAGCGTGACCGCGGCTTCCAACAACGCGTTCGGCCACGTTCCGGTCGCTTCTATCGCGTTGAACACCTTCGCCAGGGCGTTCAGCAACGGCAGTGGCAGCTTCTTTAACTCTGCTGTGCTCCATCCGTCCACGCCCGGGACTCCGGCACGCTGCTTCTTTCCAAGAACGCTCCTCAGATCATCGCCCGTCAAATCTCGGCACACCATCGGTCGACATCGGATGTATTCCGCATACTCCGCCTTGAAGGCTTCATAGCACGGTTCCGGTCTACTCGCGTACATCCGGTTGATGGGCGCCCATTCTTTCTGCAACGTCGCGTCGATCTCCCGTAGATTTGCCGTGTAGCGGCCATCCACTTTCAGCGCCACCAGACCGTCCGCCTTCTTCCTTCTGCACCACGGAAGCAGTTGCGCCCTGTTTGCACAGTGGAAGTTCTGCATCTTGCTCTCCAGCTGAGCTATTCTCCCCTTTCGCGCCTGTGCTGTCAGTGACCGGCTCCTCGCTTCCAGCTTCTGCCTCAAGGTCTGGGCGACGCTCAAGTCCGGCGGGCGTCGCGGCAAATCGCGCACCTTTGGTACTCGTCCGGCCATTGATTCCAGTCCCGATACTACGTTCTCCCACGTCTTCTCCAGCGATCTCGGCATGCACCCGGGTCCTTCCCCACTCAGTGTTTGCAGCCCTCGGATGTAGGCGTCGAGGCCGTTCAATATCTTCCGGAATCTGCTTGAGGCATACGTACCCGCGCCCGTCCCGGTGTCTGTCACGGACGCAAAATGTTCTCTCTTAGGCTTTCTTGTCTCACCCCGTCCTTGATAGGCGGCAACGGGCCCGTCGAGCAACCCCTGTTTCTCCGCCAGCTCGACCAGATACCCCTCGCACGCCTTAGTCGCCGACACCCAGAGCGCTTCCACGTCATCTGGTGCTGCATCTTCGAACCGGTGCTTCACTAACAACTCTTCCGCCCGCGCTGCTGCCCGTCCTTCGTGCGTCACGTCTACCTGGCTCATGGACCTTGGCATGCGGTACCTCTCACATGTGTCTGCAAACGCGGTGATGTCCAGCTCTACCGTCACCATCTTGTGGCTGGGCACCCGCTGCCCTTCCGCGTCTACGACGACGGTGGTTTCGCTCGCTACCAGTGAGTGTATCGCGACGTCGTTCAGCAAGACGTGATCGATGCGTGTGCCTCGCGTCCCCGTCTTCTCGTACGTCTTCGGGGCACCGCCATCGGTGCAGATCTCTGCGGCGTCGTACCATCCCGATCGCAGCATGCACGACATCGCCGCCGACGACGAGGGCTCCGCATTAAAATCGCCGGCCACAATGACCGGTACTCGTCCGAGACTTGCTGCTTCTCGGTGCACCTCCGCAATAATCTTCTCCCTCTCCGGCGCCGCCTTGTCCCCCGAGTTCGCATACAGTGTGAAGACATGCAAAAATTGGTTTCCTCTTCCAAGTCCGACGGCCACGTGCACCCACCTCCGGCTCGGTGACGGCTTCCCGACCACGAAGGCCGGCGCCGGTTTCTTCGCGAAGACTGCAACACCCGCTCCGCCGGCTTCCGCTATCCACGGTGATGCTTTGCCCTGCCGGTCAAGTCGCTCCCGACACGGTTCCCCCCACAGCGACTTCCAGTCTCGCCTGACGCCGTCCTCGAACTCCCTCTGACCCCAGTCGGTCAAAAGCGTCTCCTGTACCGCCAGAATGTCGACAGCGGCACAATCCAAAAAGTGTGCCCTCCCCCCGAGAGATGTCATGTTTATCGTCCCGAACTTCAGCGTCTCCCTTCCTCCTTGTAACACGCCCCCGTCCCGCTTCGGCGGCACCTGCTGCGACCTGGCGTCCGTTCCTTCATGTGCTGCGACCCTCACCGCGTGCTCGACCCGGCTCAACTCCACAGTTTCCACCGTGTCTGCATGTAGCGCCAGCTCCGCCAATGTGGTACCCGGGAGCAGGAGCCGGTCGTAGTGCTCCGGAACGTACGTGACCGCCGTCTGCTGCCCCGTGGCGCCCACGCGAGGTGCGTATCGTCGCAGGATGTGCGGCCTCCTGCTGTCCAGCACCCAGAGTACCGCTCCGGTGACCGTCGCGGCTGCCGTCAACGTCATCTCGTCCCCGTACTCGTACGGCCCCCGCATTGCCTCCACGTAAGCAAACCAGCTGCCGTACCTTTCGGACGGCGCGAAGTGTGCTTCGAATGTCGGGTCTTTTAACATCGCGTCCACAACCCGTGCACGAAGTCTCCTTACCGACCACCCCGGCAGTCCGGCTGCGACCGCTGCGAACTGGCAGGCCCCGTCCCCAGGGACTTCTTGCACACTCGCTCCCATCGCGTCCGCGGCTTCTCTCAACCTTAACCCCAGCGTTTCGTGCGTCTCTCCACCGCCACGCATCCCGTCGTTCCCCAGTCACGAACGCTTCGCCGCTGCTGGTTGGTGTGCCTTCTTCGTCTTCGCTAACGGTGACTTCCCCGGCGTTCCCAGCGGACGCTTCGGTTGCGTCATGTGGACGTCTTGAGACGGAGCCTCGGCCCGTCCCATCTTCTGCTTCGTCGGTGTGGCGACGGGCGTCTTCGGCGCCTTCTTCTTGACCGGGGTCCGGTCTACGGGCATCGCCGGGGGTGTCTTCGGCCTCATCGTCGCGACCATCTCCGTCAGCTTCGCCATCTGAGCACTGAGTGCTGCGATGTCACCTCGCAGCGCGTCGTTCTTCGCGCGTAGCTCCGCGTTCTCCGCCCGGAGCTGTCGCACCGCGCCATTGTTGTCGCCCGCGCCCTTCGGTTGCTCGGGTGTGCTCGTCTTTTCCTGACCCTGCCGTCGCAACGCCTCGAGGTACGACGAGACCTTCGGCGTCCTCTCCGCCCTTGCATCCCACACCTGCGATTTCGGCCGCCGTCCGGACCTGTCTTCCTCGGTCTCGTCATCGACCTTCATCAGCGCTCCTCCCGCGCTTATCAGTCGATGCGGGGGCGGCTCCTCGCTGGCGACGACGCGCGTGTCCCCATGCGTCTTGCTCCGGTAGGACGCGACTTGGCGACATGTCCATCCCGCCGCCTTCATGGTCGCCTCAAGATCCGAAGCGGCATCGCGCGCCTGTGCCCCCCTCACCAGGTAATGCATCGCGGGCGGACCCTGCTTCGCCGCCGCTTCGCCCAGCGATTCCCGCACCCGCTCGGACATGCCGTCTTCGACCCTCACCCCCAGCCGCGCGCGACTACGAGCAAGGCCCAGGCAGCCTTTCCCCTGCGCGAGCACGAGAGCGCTCTTCAGCGATGCTTCCTCGTCAGCTAGCCACACGACGTCGTTCGTCTCCGACCCCTCCTTCCAGCGCGGTATGCGTAGAAAGAGACCCCTCCTGCCCGAAATTCTCAGCAACCTCCCGACCTGCTCCTCTTCGACGCGCACCATCATCTGAAATACGCGGTTTACCCGCCGCACGTTGAACATGCTGTGCGGACTCAGGTCCACCTTCGCCTCTCCCGCGAGCCGCCTGCACTCCGCCTTCAGCACCCGCCCCCCCGATGGCTCCTGCAGGGCCGCCAACGTCTCTGCCCCGCACCATCGTGCATCTATCTCGGCGCAAATCAGCACCGTCGATGTCGGCGGGCGGTCAACCTTCTTCACGTCCGCGGGCGCGTACACCACGTCTCCCTCCGGGGACCTCGTCACGTACCCCGGCAGCACTTTCTCCGCGCCGTCAACTCGGCACACCACGTCCGTCCGCCTGCTGCCCTCCAGAGCCGCCACCGTGACCACCGCCGAGCCCTCCGGCATCCCTTCACGCCGTATCCTGCGCGCGCTCGCCATGGGCGCGAACGCCACCGTCGCTTCCGCCAGCTCGGTGTGGTCAACCACCGGCACTCCCCAGTCTTCCTGCCTCAGCTCTATCCTCGCCTTCCCCGCCCCTCCGACTGCCTTCTCGCCTTCTTGTGCCTTCTTCTGTCCGTCCTCTTCCATCGCGCGCGCGGCCGTCGGCTTCTTGCCCGGCACCTCTTTCCACCCTCCGTTGCGCTTCTTTTTCTTTTTCCCCTGTTTTCCACCCGACGCCTCTTGCTTCGCCACGCCGTCCCCGCCGCCGCTGGTTTCGTCGTTCTCACCTGCACTCGCCTTGCCTTTTCCGCCTTTACCGCCCGCTTTCTCTGCATCTGAACCCGCGACACCGTCACCGCCGTCGTCCCAGCAGAGCTCGCGCTCATCCCCCTCGTCATCCGCCCAGCTGGGAGCGTTCGTCGTACTCTGCTTCTTCGCGCCATCCGTCTGAGCCTGCCTTACCAGCCCGCTGACTGCGGCCATCAGATCAGCCATCTGCTTTCCCTGAGCCTGCACCTGGGCGGCGAGTTCCTTGAACCCCGGATCCGTCATTGCGCGCTCTCGGGGTTGTACCGCTTGATGTGTACGCGTGTGTGTGTGTGTGTGTCGTCGGTCTTCTCTCTTTGTCTTCGTCCTCTTGATACTTTCTTGGTGCTTCCTTTTACCGGGACGGATCCCGGTGCCGCTCTCCAATAAAGTACAGTGTACTAGAGTGTAATCGATGTAGTAGAGTGTAGTAGAGTGTAGTCGAGCGTTGTAGAGTGTGATCGAAATTGACACTAGTATTTTGGGTTCGACCACTGGTGGACCCCTGGCTGGCCCATGAGCGACCATGTTGACCACTGTCTGGCCCAAGAAGTGCCAAGCACAAGCATACGAGGGACGGAAACCGCAGGTGTGGGCCTTCACCGTGGTGGAGCCAGGCTAGATTCGGGGTGGCGCCCTGGGAGGGACAGGGACGGGGGTAGTCACGCCTTAGTCCCAGGGCCTCTCCCCACCCATCTGTATGTGTTCTCCTGGTCATCGCTACCGCGCTGACCTTTCCCTCAAAGCCCGCTGCCCACTGCCCTACAAGAGACATGCTTTGCACTCTCTGAATGCGCCATTGACTGTGCTCCGCTTCAGCCGACTGCTTTGGAAGAAGTACTGTGCTCCGTTTGGTGCCGACTGCCCTGCCAGTGGGCTGATATCCTGGTGAAGGCCTTGCCACTCGTTTGGCCGACGTAGAGCAGGTTACCTGCTTCATTGGAAAGGCCGTATATGACCCCTTTCTGCTCTAGGTCACCGGTAACGTGGGGAACGTCCCACTTGTATTTCTCCTTGATCAACGGGAGAACTTTGCTGCACGCGTCCAGGAAGACAGGTTTGTTAAACCGGCCGTCGTCATGATACGACTTTGTGTCGGCGCGTTGGAAAGCCGCTTTGCTCCTGAGAACTTCGTACCTGTTGAAAGAAACAAGGAACGGATCTGTTCTGACTTCGCGCCTGCCGTGGGGAACTCTGGTGGCTGTTGCACGAGCAGACTCTTGTCTTGTTTCTCGTCTTTTTTTATTATTATTATTGTTGTTTCTTGGGTTTTCCCTTTTTCTGAGAAACTTCCTCAAGCATGAGGACTTGTGATACCTGCAGTGGCGGCTTTAAACCTTGGCGGAGGACATTTTCCAGTTTCCTAAAAGGGACGTATGCTCCGGCCTTTTTGTTGTAGAGGACGGTAAGCTTGCTTCCTTCTCTTGTGGCAGCGGAGATCAAAAACCTTTTTGGTGCGAGCAGACCCGCTTGCGAAAGAAGCTTGATTGCCAGGCCGGTCAAGTTCGTTGCATGTGGTTTCTGCGATCGAGCATCGTGCCTGAAGGTCGGGTGGGCCGTTTGTAGGGTTCGTTTTTGACATCCGCGTTTTAGGGAGGTTGTTAAAATAGAAAACAGCCTCGAAGTTTTTGTTTGATTTACCTTTTTTGCCTTTGGAACCTTTTCCGGCAAATTTGCCTGGTTTGGTGCCAGTTTCGACCTCAGATGACCTCTCTTTTGATCCTTTTTTGCCAAATGATTTTCCTTTTGTTCCGTTCTTACCTGATGGGTTTGTTCCCTTGGTATCGGGGATACCGTATTTTCCTTCGTTAAGTTTTTGCCACATTTGGGATGGGCTGTCCGCTGTAAAGTAAGTAAATTTAGCAGGTTAATGTTTTTGTGACTGAAGCCAAAGGGTGTTACGCCTTTGTTGCTCGGGAAACCTAGCCCGAGCACCCGTCAAACACCGATGAGTGTCTTTTATGTTTATGGAGAGCGACCACTCATCAATAAGGGTAAAAACCCTTCACTCCATCATTCAACGGCCAGTCGCCCAGGGAATTTAGGTGTCGTCGACCCCAGTTATAACGCCGTAACTCCGTTGAACTGCTGTTTTAGTTGCCCATAGGGCTTTCGGCCAGGCCCTGGATACAGCTTCCCAGGTTTACGTTTTGCTACGTTTTGTTGCTTCGACGTCTAGAGTGCGAGCGGATAGCGTTTTGTTTGCTCTGACGTCTGGCGACAGGCAATATAGTTGACATTTTACCGTTTCTGAACGTAACATAACTTTCCGTATTTTGTGATAGAGATGGCCAGAGGGAGAAATCGGTCTACTGGTAAGGAACAGGCAGGCAGCAGAAATGGCAGGTAAATTGATTATCGGTGATGAAGCTGAGATTGGTTTTGAGAACACATTCGCTCTCAGAAGTCCCCGGCCTTAGCCTTCGTGCTCTTTCTTCTCCATGGCAACTGGCAGAGAGCTATTGAAGAGCTAGTTGCCCCATAGACCATGGAGTTGGTGGGGCTAAGTGCAGGCAAAGCTAGGTTTTCCTGCTGCAGACATTTTCCACGAGGTGTACTGGTGAACTGTAGCATGTTCTGAGGGGTTGTATTCATTCGCACGTGTGGGTTGGTAGGGTTTTCCGGATTTACTTTGAGTGGGGTTGATGAAAGGGCCTTCTATCAAAGAAGTTATTTAGCGTGTTGTCAGTTTTCTCACATCCGCTCGGGAAGGGGGTGTGAGGCATGTCGTCAGAACTTTCTGTTCCGCCACGTGGCTTTTTGGGACATATGATAGCAGTTCCGGAGAGGTGCATCAATGTTTTGCCAGATCCTCCACTGGTAGCTCTAATGAGACCCATGTGGTAGATCGGTAGAAAGAAATGCGTAGTTTTGTTTTATTCTTTTACTTGTTAGTTGTCGACAACTTGTTTTGTGTTGAGGTGTCATTCAGATGTAAATCTAAAGCCGCCCACGTCAAATTTTGTTAAGCAGCGGCTGCCAAAACTTGCCGTGACACCTATGATCAAAGTAAGTAGGAAAGGAGAAAGGTTGTTTAAAAAAAAGGAAATGGGGGGAAAGAAACACAAAAAGGTCGAAAGACACCAATCTGTTCGCCCATTCGGGATCGTCGAAAAGAAACACAAAACCGGAGGAATTCCCCAAGAAAAATTGCACTCTAAAAAAAGTGTTGAAGATTTCCTCCGGGGGCGTCGACGACTATCTAGCTAATGCACTGAACAGCAGGAAATTACCGGTTTGCTTCCTCCAGCATATCAGAGGTTAGCGGAGGTGAGATTCAACCTCAGAAGCTGGAGTTAGAAAAGCGGGTGTCGCCCGAGTTTCGGGTATGAATTTACACGCATTTCGGTTGCAGCACGCCCTCTTAACTCCAGCTTCTGAGTCTGCACCTCACCGTGGGGGCACTGACAGGCACTAAAAAATACTGCGGAGCAAGTTTTTTTTCCCCCTGCCAAAATGCATAGGGGTGGCAGAGAGAGCGGGCGTCGGCCTTCAGGCCGGAAGACCCGGGTGTTCGAACCCCGGCCCTCACACTTTTTCGGTCGACGATTGTTTTCGAGGTCTGTTGCGTTTCGGGGTCTAATGCCCGAAATCTGCGTTTTCTGCGGAGTTTCTCAGTATCTCGCGGTACTTGAGTTACCCCGGGTGCAGTCGGGGGGGGTCCGGGGGGGGGTCTTCCCCCCGGGTTCTGGCGCCGAACTTGCCATCACAGGCCAAACTTCGCTTCACTTTTAGCATCGCCCGAACTTAGCTTCACCAGAACTCAGCTTCGTGCGAACTTTGCTCGCCCGAACTTTGCTTCTTACCTTCACCAGAACTTAGCTTCGCCCGAACTTTGCTTCATCAGAACTTAGCTTCGCCCGAACTTAGCTTCACCAGAACTTAGCTTCGCCCGAACTTTGCGTCGCCCGAACTTTGCTTCTTAGGTTCGCCCGAACTTTACTGTTTCCCGACCTTTAACTGCTGCCTCCAGTCTCGCCCCGCGCCGGCCTTTAGCCGAGCGCACGTACTTAAGCAAGAGCCTGAAGACAAGCGTTAGAATGGGCCACCTGGCTGAATATCTATTTGCAAAAGGGAGTAAACTGATTGGTGAGAGGGGATTGTCCCAGGAAGAAGTTCTTATTTGAAAGGAGGCAATCAAAGGTCCACAAGGAAAACAAAGCAAGCAACGAAACAAAGTCGGCAGACATCAGAACGACGTGTGTCGTCGACCGCACAAAAAAAAAAACAGAGTACTTTTCCTGATTTAGGCTTCCTCCGGCATTTCGGAGGTAAGCGGAAACGTTGGGTAAAACGAGTTGTTACTCCAAAATGAGCAATACGTAAACGTTTGCAAACGGTAAACGTTTACTAGCTTCAGGGGGAAATCTTAGTTTCGTGTTCAGGCGCGGGCTCCCTTCGGGTTTGGTTCACACTGGACTGGTATTTTGGCTTTTGTTGCGGATCTCTTTTAAGCGGAACACCAGCACGATGGCTAGCGCAGCAAGCACGACGGCAATCGCACACGCAACGGCGAGCAGGATTACAAGCGTTTTGTTCGTGTTCGAATCGTCGTCGTCATTATCGTCACTTTTGGCACCTGCCTGCGCGAATAATACGACGTCGTGGATGACGGAGCCATCCGCGCCCACGCTCTGCACGTGGACACCGTCCTTGCGGAAGGAAACGTCAGCGAATGCGCCGCCGTAGTGTTTGAAGAGGAGCTCCCACTCCTTCCCGTACGCAGCCTTCACAGCCTCGTCGGACGCAAAGCACTGCCCAGTCAGCAGGCACGCCGTCGCATGCGGTTCGGTAACGAGCAAGTTGCCCAAGTTCGCCTTCCCGGAGTCCCCGTACGATAACAACGCGATCTGATGGCCGCTTGCCTCATCGGTGTGAACAAAAACCTGTGTGTGATCGTTGCTTTGGGCTGCTCACGGAGTTCCTGACGAGTACCGGCTGCAATTTGATTGCCCTTCTCTGGTGAAGACCTGGCGCGCCAAACCTCGCTTCTTTGTACCACATGCGGAGAACTGAGAAAGAGAGAGAAAGAGAGAGAGAGAACACATCAAAACAAGTCAAAGGGTGTGGGCCTCCACCGTCAGGTGGGCTAGGCTAGTTCCGGAGTGGCTCCCTGGGAGGGACAGGGACGCACACTAATACATCCTCCTCCTACTGCGTACACTGGCTCCGTCTGCTGCTTCGTCAGGCAGTGATTCGGTGTGTTTGTCACAATCGTGCGGTCAGGTGGGCCAGACTAGGTTCGGGGGTGGCTCCCTGGGAGAGACAGGGACGGGGTTGTCGCGCCTTAGCAGTCCCAGGGCCTCTCCCCTATATGTGTTCTCGTGGTCATCGCTACCGCGCTGACAACTTCGAGAGAGACGAGTTGGAGGAAACATACTTGAGTCATGTGCTCGTGGCCGCTGAAGTAAACGTCGACACCACATTTCGTGAGCAACGGTGTGAGATCCACGTTCAGTGTATTGTTGATATACGCTTCATTGTACAAGTACTTCTCCCTCAGCGCTTTCTTCACCGTATCGCCGACATTGAGGCTGTCCACATACTTCTCTGTAATCTTCGGATCGTAGCCGCGGATCCTGTAGCCAGCGGATACCAACGGGTGATGTGCAACCACTACTGTGTAGTCGTGTGTGTCCTTGGCACCGCAGGCCTCTTGCTCAAGCCAGGCCATTTGCTCAGCAAAGACCGGGACGTCGTCTCCTCTGCAGAAGATTTCAGACCGGTCTGGCTCTGTGTCCGTATCACTGCTCCGGCAACCCGACCCGGTGGAAAGCATCATGGACTGCGTGTCTATGAAAATAAACTTGATCGTCATCGCCTCGTCTTTCTCTGCAGTCGGGTTGACGGTCGTAGTCATCGAGTAGTTGTACGACGGCATGCACCATTTGTGGTACGGGTTCGAACTCGTGTACGCAATCTGCGCATACGTGCCCGCTTCATCTAAACCGGCCTCGTTGCCATAATAGTCGTGATTGCCCATCACGGAGTACCTGTGGATGTGATGCGTCTGATGGTAGAAGTAGAGTGTTCCTCTTTTCAGACCACTTGTTCATTCTGATTCTCATGTTTGAGGTGTGAGAGTGCCTACCTTGGTCCCCATGACTAGGCAGCCGACATGTATCCCATAAAACGGCACACATGCCGGACTCCAGAGTTCTCAAGGCCGGTCACAGGCCCGCCTGCCCCACACGAGGCACGTGCCCAAGTCTCGTGCAGGATGCTGAGGTTTTCTGACACCAGATTCCGCTCTTCTGCGCTTACCACTTCGTCTTCTGCTGCTTTTACAGTTTCACTGAGGGAGTTGATGCACCACGAAAGTCGATTAAAGAGCTTCACAAAGCCTTCAGGGTGGTTGGGGGGGGGGGGGGGGGGGGGGGGGGGCAGTGCTGACACTACCCTGAGGGCCCCCAACGACTTTGCAAGGGACCCCCCCCCCCCCCCCCCCCCTAGGGCTAAGTTGGATGGAAACGCCGTTTCTTTTAGTTTTTTCGAAATATGGAAACGGAAACGGAAACGGAAACGTTTCCGTTTCTTTTAAAAGAAACGCCGGAAGGCTCCTCATGCTGAGGGGTCCTATGGGATACCACTTCGCGGGTCCTTCTGTGTGTCCGTCGGGTGTCCGTTTCCAGCCAAATTTTGACTTTCCTTTCAGAGGGCGGGATCACCTTCTTCTTTTGATCTACCAGCGGGCACTTCTCTTCCTCCGTCTTCTGGCGGGCTCTCTGACTCTTCAGGGCCCTTCCTGGGCTGTTCTTCGACTTGGCTCGGCCCCTTCTTGTGTGTTGTCGCGGTCTCGTTTGTGCAGAGCAGTCGCTGATGCTCACCGCTTTCTTTCGTCGGCGATCTGACACGAGCAAATAGGTAACCACAAGCTAATGATGCAGAATGTCGTCACATGCGGATGCTGAGGTTTTCTGACACCAGGTTCCACTCTTCTGTGCCTACCACTTCGTCCTCTGCTGCTTCCAACCCACGTTCTCATGTTTACTTGTATCGGCGGCCGTGCCGAGTGGGGCTTTTTGAATCTGCCGTCCTCTTCTGCATTGTCGGTGGGGTTCTTCCTGCCGTCGCTGTCTATGCTCCGACAACACCGCCCGATGGTGCCCCTTCCGGTGACGGTTGCCACCCGTCGTCGTATGCAAGGTGCACTGTGGCAATCGATGTTTAACACACACGTTACTGCGTGGCCATCGCTTTTCTGGCGGGTTCAACATTGCCCCGGCATACGTGTGCCCTTCTCACCTCCTGATGCTGATTGCACTCCCTCTTTGTCTTACACCGCTGAAAACCCCCGGTCTTGTAGCCTGTGGTGCGGCGGTGCTCCCGCTGTCTGTATAGCCTATTATTGGAAGCGGATGTGCTCGATCGTCTTCAGCGCGCTGGCTAACGGCCTCGCATCAACGGAGCATCGTCGCCACAACAGCCATTGGCATAAAGAGCTGCAGACCTCAAAGTCATCACAACCGGATGCGTGTGGTTGCGCGGTCGCAACTCTTATGCTTCTTTCCTCCCTCTTTTTCGGAGCCTCCTTGTCCATGGTTTCCCACTGGATTGCGGGGTCCGCCGTTCGGAACACATTTCCGGTCGGACCTTCAGCCAGTATACTAGTGGCATACCAGCCGTTTCTTTTGAAAAGAAACGGCGTTTCCATCCACCGCCAAAAAGAAGGAAACGGAAACGGAAACGGAAACGTTTCCAACGTTTCCATCCTACATAGCCCAAGGGGGGGTCAAATGGGTGTCCGCGGGGGTCAATTTTGACGATGCAAAACTATGAGCATTCTGAAACCAAATTGGCCCGAAATCGGCTGGAAACCATGGCAAAACGTGTTTATGAGTGTTTTTGGCGGGAAAATGGGCATCTTTGGCAGGTGTTTAGCAACCGTTTTTTTGGGTACCCCGTTTGGTACCAGCAGTGGAAGCAGAACCGGGCAGAAACGAAGTTCTCAACATCTGAAACGCAGTACTGTCGCCGCGTTTAGCACCCGTCGGGCAGGTAGAGGTAGGGGCAACGTCCCCTCCTCTTTTTTGGTCGTCGGTACCGTTTTTAAAAGTGTTGCAAATGCCTTGTGGATAGTTTTTTTGTGTTTTGCCAACACCGCCTTCCCATCATCTGTGGTGTTTGTTGTCGTCGTTCTCGGTATCGGTGTCTTCGTGCTTGTGGGTGTCGTTATCGCCATTGCCACTGCACTCCTGGTGTGGTTTTTTCATTTTTTTTGCCGTTTTCCCCTCTGTTTCGAGGGGTTTCTCCGTGTTCGCGGGGTTTATTGATCCTAATCACGCTTTTTTTGTCACCATATTGTTCTGTGGTGGACCATGGTTTGGTACCACACGGGTTACCAAAAAAGTAGGTGGCGATATTCAGCACAAGACACCGAAAAACTGGCCTACAACACTCGAAAACATGATTTAACATGGTTTCGAGCCGACCCCTATGGGTGTGAGTCCTTGTATGGCCCCAATTCAGCTTGGTTAAAAATCGACCCCTGCGGACACTTTTAAAGGACATTTGACCCCCCCTACCCCCCCCCCCCCCTTCTACAGTGCAGTTGCCTTGGAGGCTGGGTGGTCGAATTCTCTAAGGTGAAATGGTCAAAATTTCCTGGCAAAAGTGGGCCCACAAAAAATTTTCAAAGTGTGGTTTTTGGTATTTGGGCCAAAAAAAAATTTTTTTTTTCTGACCAGCCACCGTGGTGACCACCTTAGAGAGTGACAGGTAGCGTCCCCCCTCCACAGTGAAAATAGGGGGGGGGGGGGGTCAGCGCTCTTGTTAAGGATCAGCCACTTTGGCCGGATGGCCGGATAAACCAGACCCCCCCCCCCCCCCCCCCCCCCCCCCCCCCCCCCCCCCCCCCCCCTCTACAGTGCAGTTGCCTTGGAGGCTGGGTGGTCAAATTCTCTAAGGTGAAATGGTCAAAATTCCCTGCCAAAAGTGGGCCCACAAAAATTTTCCAAAGTGTGGTATTTGGGGTATTTGGCAGGGGACTTTAAAATACCGGTTTATCGGTTTGACAAACCGAATAAACCGGTTTGAGTTTTTGAGGGGAAAAAAAAAAAATCTTATAGACCGATTTCAAAGTTTTACCACCTTCACTGTGTAGTAGTACTATAGTAGTAATGAACGTACCTGCCTGTAATAGCGTACAAATAAGCCCTCAAAAAACAGCTTAACCTAAAAAGGGGGAAAAACGTGAAATAAAGAAGGACCTCGTCAGCTCTCCACAGCTAAGTGGGTTTTGCGTGTTTGATCCACGCTGGGAGTTTTTCGGAGAGGTCGAAAAGTCCAAAGACAAGATCGCCCCGCTTGCGAACCACTTAAAAGTAGCCCAGAGTCTCTCCATGGATGAAGTTGCGTACGTCGCCACGTCTCCGCTCGTGCCTAATGCACACGACGTTAACGACGAGCTACAGGATCTGATTGCATTGATCCAGGCACGGGGATGGACCGACTTCAATCAGGTCCTTGCAAACGTTCTGGGTGACGCATACCTCAGATCACTGTACCCAGTTTCGACACAGTTTCTGCTGATTGCAGCAACAGTTCCCATCGGGACTGCCGGTGTAGAGAGGCTGTTTTCGCTCCTGAAGCTTGTCAAGAGCCGTCTCCGTGCCACTCTGTACGACGATACATTGGAGGACATAATGTTCACCACCTTGGAAGTACCGTTCTCCCACGACAAAGGGATGGAAGACGAGGACCTCGAGTGTGTTGTTGAGGCATTCAGGGCTCACTCCGCAAACCCCGACGAGGACGGAAGATCACGAACAACCCGTTACTGCTCGTTCAAAACATACAAGGAGGCCTTGGTGCGCGTACGCGCTTTGGACAATCGAACTTTTGTCTCTGTACACACACAAACAGAGTAGCTGGTGTATGAAGCTGGTGTTTCTTTACGTCTCCGCCTTTTTGTCATTTCTTATTGCAACCTTTTGTTCTGAAAGAAAAATGTGCTTTTCTGACCAACACAGTGCTTCTTTTTGCTTCCTTCATGTGGATCATGGAAACCGAGAGTGCCTAGAGTGCGGAAAACTCCACACAGAGTGCAGAAAGTAGCCCGCTCGTGATGCAGCACCGCATGCAAGTGTGATACACCGACCTACATAACCAAACCGGTTTTTTGGCTCAAACCGGGTTTTTGGCTCGGACCCCAAACTTTTAAAGTCCCCTGGTATTTGGGGCAAAAAAAAAATTTTTTTTTTCTGACCGCCCACCGTGGTGACCACCTTAGAGTGTGACAGGTAGCGTCTCCCCCCTCCACAGTGAAAATAGCCTGAGGGGGGGGGGGGGGGGGGGGGGGGGGGGGGGGGAGGGGGGGGGGGTCAGCCGGCTGATGGATGGATGGATGGTTCTTAACAAGATGCCTGGGGGGGTCAGGTCAGATTCTGCCAACGACTCCGCAATCTGGCCGCTTAGGGCCACCCCTGGGGGGGCAGTGCTGACACTACCCTGAGAGCCCCCAACGACTTTGCAAGGGACCCCCCCCCCCCCCCTTCTACAGCACGGTGCACTAGTCATTAGGAATTCAGTGTTCTTACTAGTAAAATTACTAGTGAAAATGTCTTACTAGTGCCACTAGTCATTCTTACTAGTGCCACTAGTCATTCTTACTAGTGGCACTAGTAAGAATGACTAGTGCACTAGTAAGAATGACTTGTGCACTAGTAAGAATGACTAGTGCACTTGTCATTTTTGCTAGTGCTTTACACAGTAAAGTCCATTTTTAGGCGGCGGA
The DNA here is from genome assembly GCA_030068145.1 of Diplonema papillatum. Lineage (NCBI taxonomy): Eukaryota > Euglenozoa > Diplonemea > Diplonemida > Diplonemidae > Diplonema > Diplonema papillatum. The sequence continues at coordinate 120,919 of JAPJBO010000346.1, forward strand.
TATGGTGTGGGTGTCCGACCCACGCTCGAATACTGTTCCGCAGGTTCGTCCTGCCGCTGTTGTGCACGCAGCAACATGAATGGTGGACACAACAGGTTGCCGAGAAGAACAAGTGAACGGGATAAGCATGGCCCGAAGTCTGGGGTGTGATGGGTGGGGAATTGCAAGAACGTGTTTGGAATGCTCAGGGTGTGATGGGTGGGGGAGGGGGGAACAACGGAAGAAAGGGCCATGTGGCATAGAGTGCTGAATTCAGAGGAGGTAAGACTACCTTCCACCCGTGTGGGCATCCCTTCTGCGTGCATCGGCGAACCTTTGCACAGGGGGCAGGTCTTCTTGTCAAGCTTCTCAGCATGAACGTACAGCAGGTGTTGGGTCAGCCCGCCCTTGCGAACTGTCTTTTTGCACGATGGACATTGCGTGTGCATTCGCAGGTTACTGTAGGGCGGTGGTGTGCGTCGTAGTGTGCGAAGAAGCCGTGGATTCGCGTGTAGCTCTTCTGGCTGATAATACACCCGTGCTCGCTGCTCTCGTTTTCAGGGTCGGTTGTGCTGCTGTCCGCATCGTCATCCTCGTCCTGATCCTCCTCCTCATCGGAAGTCGGATTGTTGTGCCACGGCTTCTCGTTGCAAATGCAAATCTTGAGAAGAACACCTTCACGAGCAGGACTGCTACGAAACTTCTGTCCCCATCGTTCAGTTCTCCGGCATACGTGGGCATCCAAACCAGCCCTTCGGAGGCGGGCCTCCAGGGTTTCTGCGGCTTGCTTCCACACCGTACTTCGTGCAGTGATGCACTTGCAAAGAAATATGGTGTCGTACTGGTACAGGTGTGGGAGGGGATTGCGACACGCGGGCGCGAGGTCAGGCGCGCTTCGCTTCGTGTCCAGGCTCTTGAGTTGCTTTGTCTGCAGCTCGATTGCCTGGAAGTCGCGTTCCATTGTCTTCTGGGACGTGTAGGCGGACCACCTTTTGCGCTCACCGTTCATCTGCATCCTCTTCTACCCGACTAGCATCCGGAAGTGTCCGGATCACGAGCCGTAGCATGCCCTTCACATCGTGCAAGGCTGGTGTGATGGCATGCGCTGGTTCCGTGATACGGGCGGCAATGTTGCAGTGGAAGCCCTGCGCATGCATTTCCTGGATGCTAAGCCGTTTGCATCTGTGCAGGTGTGCCAACCGCGTCTCAATGCAGGTTGCACAAAAGGCACTTCGGTGCCCGCCACCGCCCACGCCTCGAAAGAGCGACCACAATTCTGCGTGGTCACCACCAAACACAAATCGACTCAGAGGAATGATTGCATTGTTCTTGCGGAACGTACTTTCCTGAACAACGCTCAGATGCGGCAGGCAGCTGAATCCACCATGAGTGGAAGGCAGGCTTCCGCTTATCGCACACAGTAAGAAACCGCGTCGCCTTGAGGTCCCCGGACAGTCCAACAGCAAGACGCTGCCTCCCTGTTGCCCCATGGAAGGCGTTGCCTGGTTTGTACGCGTCCATTGTCACAACCACTGCGGGTGGGCAAAAAGCCACCCTGCTCCAGTAAAAACTTGGACAGCAGGAACGAAATTGCCTTCGAGGTATCCCCGACCAACTCGTCGGCCATCGCCTTGAACCCTGCTTCGCGTGCAGCAAGGGTGTTGTAGGACAGCCGCATGGTCAGGCCAAGTTCGCTATTAATTAGCGAGCCCAGCTGGGCTCACTGACGCATAGACATGCCGAATCGCATTCTGTTCTCTGCAATGATGCCACCGATAGCGCGCGCTGTCGGTGCATGGTATGCATCGATTGTTGTTTTCCCCCTGCGGTGTTTCAAGGCTGGCGATGTGGGACCGTACGAGAATCATACTACGTAAGAACTATTGCAACGCGCCCTCCTCTCTGGCCGAGACCCCGACTCCTGTCCATCAGGGCTGACATCATCGTCAACACATGCTCATTTTGTTTTCTGTTGGGAGTAGTCCTGTTGATGATGACGATGACAGTTGACGAAGACAATGGCAGCCCTGATGGACATATCCTGGTGGTTCCACATTGTTCACCAGCGAGTGCACTTGGGCCAGAGGGTGGGGCGCGTTGCAATAGTTCGTACGTAACTTTGTGTAGTATGATTCTCGTACGGTCCCGCATCGCCAGCCTTATCACTCACGAAACACCGCAGGGGAAAACAACAATGGATGCATACCATGCACCGACAGCGCGCGCTATCGGTGCCATCATTGCAGGGAACATAATGCGATTCGGCATGTCTATGCATCAGTGTGCCCAGCTGGCTCTCTACAGCAGTGAATGGCGAGCTTGGCCCGACCACGGGGCTGTCCTCCACAACATATGCGCAGGGCTTCCGCTGCAACATTGCCTCACAACACAAGAGGCTCTTGGGAAACTCCTCTGCCAGGCGACTGGAAACGTTGTGCGCACTTACGGCAGGTGGCTTGACAACCTAGTGTTCACCATTCATGTTTCTGCGTGCACAACATCGGCAGGACGAACCTGCGGAACAGTATTCGAGCGTGGGTCGGACACCCACGCCATATCCACGGCCTAAAAATGGACTTTACTGCGTAAAACACTAGCAAAAATGACTAGTGCACTAGTCATTCTTACTAGTGCACTAGTCATTCTTACTAGTGCACTAGTCATTCTTACTAGTGCACTAGTCATTCTTACTAGTGCACTAGTCATGTTACTAGTAAGATTTCTTACTAGTAAGTTCACTTTAAAATGACTAGTAATTGGCCTTACTAGTGCACCGTGAGTGCAGTTGCCTTGGAGACTGGGTGGTCGATTTCTCCAAGGTGAAATGGTCAAAATTTCCTGGCAAAAGTGGGCCCACAAAAAATTTTTAAAGTGTGGTTTTTGGGGTATTTGGGCCAAAAAAAAAAAAAAAAATTCTGACCACCCACTGTGGTGACCACCTTAGAGAGTGACAGGTAGCGTCCCCCTCCACAGTGAAAATAGCCTTTAAATTGCCTCCTTGGAGAGAGTCACTCGGAGCCGTTGTTCTTCTCCATCCGCCAATTTAACATCCGTTTAATTCATGTCACACCAATCAAAGGATCATTCACGGTTAGCTCTCCTTAGCTGGCTTGCTGGTACCTTGGGAACGAGCTGACCGGCGAAGTTGGCTGCCCGGCGGCTGCCTCAGTTGGGGAGATCGGTCCTCCTGGCTACCGAATCAGTCAGCCAAGACTCCAGCTCAACTGGCGAAGGCCCGAGTTGGCTTCAATCTAACACAACTGGCTGCGGTGGGCCGGCTCACGATGCCTGGCTGCTCGCATTCGCCTCGCGGGACTCTGGGATTTTCCCTCCGCCGGTCAAGCTCAGCAAGCCAGGGAGACTAACCTTGATCCACTGCGGGGGAGTGGGGAGAGAGGGAAGGGTGGGGCGCAGGGAGCTTCATACGAATCCCGAGGAGGACCGACCTACGAGGGCGCGGCGTAGCAGTGAGCTAGGCTCACCGGGTTGTAAAACCGGACCGCCTCCACGCAATACGGATCGCGCGTGAGCTTCTTTCCGTACAACCTCACCATGTCCTCCGACGCCCAGTCCCCCACCTCGCAAACCTGCATCATCCCCGTCCTTCAGCAGCGTGCAGCAACCACCTACCCTGGCGCTGTGCGTCGTGTACGCGAGCCTGCTCCTGGACTCCTCCCCGCTGACATCCCGTTACTGTCGGCGAAGAGACCCCGCCCTGTCCTTGTACCGCAGAGTGCCTCCCTGAATGAGCGGTACCCGCAGTTGGGGCACAGGAGCTGACTTGACCCGGCCAAGCGCTTCAGGAGGGTGAACACCTCGACTGGGAGCGGATGGAGGACGGTGCTCCCTCCGGCGGGTCGGAAAGCGTAAGCGGAGGCACCAAATTTATGGCCTCGAACGTCAAGAATCTCATGCATTCCCTTTTGCCCTTCGCCATGCGCCACTCGACCCTGAGCCTTCCTCCATTCAGAGTGACGTCCTCCGCCCGGATCGCCCGCATACTCGAAGTTCTGAGTAGCGTAAAAATATTCGCCCAGAGTCTGCACAGCGCCGTAGTCGCCCGTGGTCCGGATGGCATCAAAGATCGCCCTGAACTCCCTCACGCCCAGCGGCTCCGCCTGCTGTGGGTCCGGCGACTCCTTCCCGAGGACGGCCATCATCCTACCCACGATATTCAGCGGGCCATCGAGAACACACCCCGCGGCTTTGTTCTCCGCCAGCACGGACGCTATGATGTTCTGGGGCGCCCTATAAGCTGCACCGTCGTCGCCCATCAGCAGCAGGTGACCGCCGAACTCCTCCAACCTCTCTACCGTGGTTGGGTAGGGCTCAACGCCCATGCTACGACACCACGACACGCACCCGGCCGAACTCCTCCAACCTCTCTACCGTGGTTGGGTAGGGCTCAACGCCCATGCTACCACACCACGACACGCACTCGGCGAACCGACCGTCGTGTAACGGCCCTGCGGGCCACCTCGGCCGAGTTCCGACTGAGGGACCTCTTAAGCGCTGCCCTCTGCGGAGTCCATCTCCTTGCTCGCTGACCAGGCGCAGACCGGGGCGGTGTGTCCTTGTCACCGTCCCCGCCTGGGGCGGGACCCCGTTCGCGGGGCCCCGCTCCTAGCTCTGCCACCATGCTGCGAAAGCGCTTGTAGACTTCCTCGGCCGACCGCGCTCGGGAAGCGCCCAGCACGGCAACACACGGAAGGAGGTCAGGGACATGCCCTCTGGCAGCTCCGCGAGTGAGCGCACCAGAGCCTCCTACTCGGGGTCCGTGAAACCCGTCCTCATGCCGTCTAACCGTGCAACATCCCATGTCATTATTTTCTTCGGGTGGGCGGGCGGGAGAAACAAATGACTGATCCGGTTTGGTGGAGATCCGCGCTCCTGCCGGGGCTTTGCTCGGGATTAGCTGAATTAAACACCTATTAAATTGCCTCCTTGGAGAGAGTCACTCGGAGCCGTTGTTCCTTCTCCATCCGCCAATTTAACATCCGTTTAATTCATGTCACACCAATCAAAGGATCATTCACGGTTAGCTCTCCTTAGCTGGCTTGCTGGTACCTTGGGAACGAGCTGACCGGCGAAGTTGGCTGCCCGGCGGCTGCCTCAGTTGGGGAGATCGGTCCTCCTGGCTACCGAATCAGTCAGCCAAGACTCCAGCTCAACTGGCGAAGGCCCGAGTTGGCTTCAATCTAACACAACTGGCTGCGGCGGGCCGGCTCACGATGCCTGGCTGCTCGCATTCGCCTCGCGGGACTCTGGGATTTTCCCAATGGCTCTATCCCAATGGACCGACGCAAAAGAGAAGAGAAGCCAAAGATCAGCGCGCAAGAATCAGCCGCCTACGGCACAGATGTGCACTGGAGGGTACCCGGGACCAAGAAATCTGCCACCGCCTCATCAATCGTCTGAAGGCTAGGCACCTGCCTATCTCTTTGAACCACAGACCGAACGCCACCGACACGGCTGCGAACTCCAAAGCGTGAAACGGCAGCCCGGACGCCCTGGCAGGAACCGGGCAAGAGCAGTACTCGACAGACGACACCACGCCGTCCGTAAGAACAACAAGGACGGCGCCCAGCCCCTTTGGGCAGGCATCCGTGAACAGGACGCACTTGGTCCCCGTATCCGGACTCACCGTGTCGAGGGGAACCGACTTTTCAAAGACACGGACCTCACTCCTCAGGACGTCAACCCACCACCGGAGCGATACGCAAAGCTCGCGACGCAGCTTGAAGTCCCGGTACGTGGACGACGCATTGGCGCGCCTGAATAGAGGTTGGAGAGGTACCCTACCCACCTTTCCGAATAGGGAGGACGAGGCGGACCCTAGTTTCCCGGCGCGACGCCGCCTCGCCCGGTGCGAGCGAGTCGCGAGCGAGAACGCCCTCCAGAACGAACACCAGTTTCTCCTTCCGTGGTTCCGACAGGGAAAGGTGCACACCCTCCCCGTCTATCGAGAAAATCAAGCCCAGGTGCCGAAAGCTGTTGCCCTGTGAGGTCTTTTCGTCGTTGAAAGAGGTGCGCAAAATGCCGCCCAGCAGCTCTAAGGTGTCAGCAAGCACTAGGTCGTCCTCCAGCCGGCAGGGACAGGCGAAGTCGTCGTAGTACTGCAGGAGCGGCAGCGACAGGCCGCGACGGACGACGCGGGCGAGGACCTTCGCAAAGGCGTTGTAGTGTACAACGCTTGCCGCCTCGCCAAACGACAGACGGTCGAGCCTAAAAAATTGCAACAGTCCGTCCGGGTCCTCCGCCACCACGCACCTGCAGATTACATCGTTCCGTGCCTTCATCTGCCTGTAGGCGTCACGATGGTCCAAACCTACTGAGTAGAAGGCCGCCCCGGCAAACCTACCGGGCCAGTTGCCGCGCCACCTCCACGAAAACGTCGACGGTGTCCAGCTTGACCTTCGTCGCATGTGGACCGCCTTATTAACCACCCGTCATCGCACGCGCGGAGCTTCGTCTGCCACCCTTTCTGGTCCGCCTTCAGCTGGGCAACCATGAAGCGCCGTAGAAAGACCGAATTCGTCGGCGGCTCCATGAAGCCTCTGTCAACCTCCTTCTGCACCGACGCCCAGATGGCTTCCCTGTTGGAGTCCGACTCACCCATGACGGCCCTCCTGACCCTGCTCGACAAGCACTTCGCCGAAAAGGGCCGCGTGGCAGGCATCCCCTTCACGGTCCCCTGCCCTGCGACTCCAGCGGTCCAAAAATACTCTGCGACTGCGCTGAGCCTCCAACACCGGGGACAGGGCGCTGGAGCCGATCGCCTCCCGGAGTTCCTTATCCACTTGAGGCATGTCCCTGACTTCCGGTACCCCAGAGCCCGTTCCAAGAACGCGTACCTGCAGGCCGCCCGCGGGGTCGCTGCGCCCCGCTTCTTCGTCTTGATGATAGGGGTCTGATAAGACCACGATGAGAGAGTCGATGATTATGATGACCAGCCTGATACGCTGACGGAAAACGGGAAGCTCGGGCGACAGCGCCCTGCCGCCCTCGGTTCATTTTCCACCTCCTGCCGGAGTCGACAAAGGCTTGTAGTCGTCTCAAGCCCTTCCTTGCCGGCCCGCTGTCAACTCTGTTCCTAAACCCACCGACCTGCGGCCAGCCGGTGGGAGAGAACACCGGACCCTTCGACGCCACAGCTAGGGTGAGCTGGAGCTCGCCGAGAACATCGGTGTCCAGCTTCAGCAGGCGGTCACACGCGGCCCCTAGTGTCACCGGACCCATCAAGTCAACCTCGGCACGACCATTCCAATACTGAGCGAGCGTCATGTCATCTTCCCCCCTTTGTCTCCCATTTCAAGCTGAAGACGAGAGGCTGAAGGCCGTCTGCCGTTTCAAGCTGAAGACGAGAGGTTGAAGGCCGTCCCAGCGCCCAGATAAAACAAGTACACACGTCCGCGACGGGGGCCCACCCGCCTGAGCGATCTGACGCGTCCGCGATCGGGCGCATGCCATGCGCCCGGTCGCGGACGCGTCTCCCGGACAGATCTCAAACCAAGCGAGCTGCACGCCGTGCACGTGGCACGGCGGATGGCAGCCGAAGCGAGCTGCACGTCATCGAGGTCAGACGGACCTCAGCCAAGCGAGCTGCACGCCGTGCACATGACACGGCGGATGGCAGCCGAAGCGAGCTGCACGTCATCGAGGCCAGACGGACCTCAACCAAGCGAGCTGCACGCCGTGCACATGACACGGCGGATCTCAGCCAAAGCGAGCTGCACGTCATCGAGGTCAGACGGACCTCAACCAAGCGAGCTGCACGCCGTGCACATGACACGGCGGATCTCAGCCAAAGCGAGCTGCACGTCATCGAGGCCAGACGGATCTCAAACCAAGCGAGCTGCACGCCGTGCACAGGGCACGGCGGATCTCAGCCAAAGCGAGCTGCACGTCATCGAGGCCAGACGGATCTCAAACCAAGCGAGCTGCACGCCGTGCACGTGGCACGGCGGATCTCAGCCAAAGCGAGCTGCACGTCATCGAGGCCAGACGGATCTCAAACCAAGCGAGCTGCACGTCATCGAGGCCAGACGGATCTCAAACCAAGCGAGCTGCACGCCGTGCACGTGGCACGGCGGATCTCAGCCAAAGCGAGCTGCACGTCATCGAGGCCAGACGGATCTCAAACCAAGCGAGCTGCACGCCGTGCACGTGGCACGGCGGATCTCAGCCAAGCGAGCTGCACGTCATCGAGGCCAGACGGATCTCAAACCAAGCGAGCTGCACGCCGTGCACGTGGCACGGCGGATCTCAGCCAAAGCGAGCTGCACGTCAGCGACCAGGCGGACCCCAACCGGGCGAGCTGCCGCCGAGCGCGGCGGACCTCAGCCAAGCGAGTCTCGTCATGATTAGGCGCTGGCCAGGCACCAGACGAATATCCACGGCTTGCACGTCAAGTACTGGACAGGACGGATCTCAGCTGCAACAGCTGCACCGTCGATCGGCGTGCGACGACCCCCCCTCAGGTGGACCGCGCCTCGCGCCTCAGGCATCAGCCTGGCATGCCCCCCCGCATGCTTTGCTACACGGGTTTTCAGTCCCGGCGAGCAGTGGCAGGGCGCTCTCCAGCCAAACGAGTTGAACAGAAACAAATGACTGATCCGGTTTGGTGGAGATCCGCGCTCCTGCCGGGGCTTTGCTCGGGATTAGCTGAATTAAACACCTAGTATATAGGGGGGGGGGGTCAGGTCAGATTCTGCCAACGACTCCGCAATCTGGCCGCTTGGGGCCACCCCTGGGGGGGGGGGGGGGGGGGGTGTCGTTGGATGGGAAGAAAACCCATCCTCCCTTCCCCCCTGTGACCTTGTCCAGACAAGCTTATTTCCGTAAGTCCCCTGGACGGGTATTTTTATCTTGCCCGGCCTTGCATGGCCGGACGAGGGCGTCTACTGACACTGACAGAGTTGCAAGTCTGCTTGGGTTTTCGACAGGGGGAGGAAACACACCAATAGACATTTTCGGGTTTCTGGAAGACGTGCTCGAGCGTTGTGTTCCACCGGGGATCGTCCGTGCTTCTAACGCCGTCGGTGTAGAAGCTGTCGCCAACATTAAGGAGCAGGTGCGGAGGCTCATTGACAAAGGCAGCCCGCCTGTTTATCGCCCCCGCGATCATGTCTCTTTTGCTGACGTCAAAATCATCCCGAAACTGGCCCGGGGCCACGTTCTCAAGTGTATCCACCCCCCAGTCACCCAGTGCGAACAGCCGAAACGCATCTGCCGTCACCGTCACATCCCGCGGGTTTGCGTGGGTCAGTCGGCCGTCCTTGAAAAGCTCCTCCGAAGTGCAAGGTACAGCAGGGTATCCAACCGCCGCCCCAACCAACGCAGTGAGCCACAACAGACACGGCGAGAACATTTGGATTCTACAACAAGACAGGTGTAACCTAAACAGGACAAAAGAGAAGGGTGTGGTTTGTGTTTCCGACGATCCTCTGGGACGTACAGCTGGGTGTCTTTCGACCTTTTAGCGTTATTTGTGGATTAGAAGGTCGGTATTTTAAAGTCTCCGGTTGACCGTAGAGGCTTGAGTATGGCGGGGGGTTGAGAAAAGTGAGAGGGTGCAGCTCGTTTCGGGTGTTGTGTCACTCCGTTGTGAAACCTTGTGAAGTCCCCTAACGCGTTTAGGGGGTGCTAGGGATTGGGTAGGGTGTGGTCGTTCTGCTACGGCGTGAAAAGCCCTTTTGTTTTAGAGTTAAAGTTCGCTTAAAATTCAGGGGTTGTAAGGTCTCCGTGTGACCGTTAACGTATAATGGGTTCTCTTAAAGCAAGAAAGGACTATATGGTTACGGGTTGTATATTTGGTGCACGCTTTCGTTTTGGGTTATGGCTAGCCATGTCCGGGACTGTTTGTGACCGACCCTGTTTTGTGAGGTTCAGCTGCTATTTTTAGCGTTTATTTTAGGGTCTCCGGTTGACCATTGAGGCTGTGCGGCGGGTAGTATGAGGGATGTAGGTATGATTATACACTTTAACTACGGCTAGCCAAGTTTGTAAGTGTTGCGACTTTCAGAGGCGAATACACACTTGCAAGCGTGAGCGGTCGTGTGGATGTCCTGCTAACACTAATCCGAAGACTAGCGTCGTATACGACCGTTTTGGCGCATGAGCGATTGAGCTGCATTCCGTGCATTCCCCGCGTGTCTTTCGAGTACGTGGTACCCCGTTCTCATCGGCATAGATAGATAGCAGTCACAAAGGGATACGGTTGGGGTAGTCGGGGCGAGCACAAGCCAGACCAGTCAGCCCTGCCACTGAGCTAACGGATGCTAATGTTGTGAACTCGACTTTCGAAGGCGCAAGGGTGTCCGCTCCAAGCGCAATTGTTGTGTACTCAACATCGCTCTTATCCCATCTGGACCGTGCTTCGATCCTTTCGGCCACAGACAGACCAGGCAGACCATGATCAGCGCGGAGCCTGCGTGTCTGCAGACAGGACGCCGGTGTCATCCGAGTCTGGTTTTCAGGCGGCTGCTCGTAGTCGTCACAGCCAAGACCACACACGCTGCGAGATCAATGCTGGGAGACTGTAGAGCACGCGCGTATTCGACGTCCATGCCACCCAACGATCGTCGCACGCATTGCGCAGTGTCAGGTGCTAGCGACCGGCAAGAGCAAGCATGCCCCCAATCATATCTGAAACGGGAGACGAGGAGATCGGTTGACTCCGTCAAGAACAATCTCCCTTATGCAGCAAGAGCGAGCTACCACAGGAGAACCGCCCAGGGTGAGGGGAACCGTGGTACTAAGGAAGCTCGCTCAGAAGTGTCCAGTAAACCCCCGTCAGTCCCACCCAACGCGGGTTTGCGGCTGTGACGCGCATCGCACTAACATCTTGCAGGAGCAAGAGATGGGTTCATTTCCGTCAAAGGACAAAACAGGTCTGCAACCAAAGATGGCCCAAAACTGCAGCTTTTGGGTACCGCCCAGCAAGGAAGTACGGAAGCAGCTCTTGTCGGTACCCTGCGATTGTGGCAGGCGAGTGTGGTCTGCATTGCACCCCCTGCGAACTTGAGCCCTCGAAGCCAGTACTGTTCTGCACTATACATCCATCATCAGACACGCGAAGGGAAGAGGAAAATGCTGGAAAGGGATTGGTCTGCCCTCAGTTCTTTTTGGTTGTTCTGGTACGGCGCTGAAGGCTCAAAACGGGCGCGAAAAGCCGCGTATCGGCATATCTGAATTCATGGTGGTTGTCTTGTAGAGGATAAAACGAATTTTATTATTTCGCTTTTCCTGCGAATGGGGAGGGGGTCGGTCCCATCTTGTCACAGAGCGTGAGGAAGTTCACCTCAACATTTGCCAACTATTTCTTGCAGGATTCCCATTTTAATCAAAAAAAAAAAAAAAAAAAAAAATACTCGACGTAGCTGCTTTGACTTCGAATGGAAGGTAGGAAATACAGAGGTAGAGGGGCAAATACACTACAAACACAATCTTTGTGTTTGGTAGACCCGCATGACCTCACCTCCGTTCAACACGTGGTAGCACTTGGGATACCTTCGTTTCCTTGTCTGGCAGCTTCGTCGAAGCATTTTCTCCCAAGCTGGCGCTTCTGTGAAATACCTGGAGGGGTCGCTTGGAGAACGCTTTGGCCGAGCATACCGACCCAAACAATGGGGGGGGAGATCTCGGTTTCATGTTTAAGCAGAGCCGGAACTCTGGATCGCATGCCGGAGATCATGTATACAGCACGCTTCTACCCTCCCGCTGAGCTTGCCTTAGGACACCTGTGTTAATGTGGAACAGATGTGTCTCAGCCGCACCCCCCATGGCCTCGAAAAATCACTGCAGGAACAGTCCTTGAGACTAAGCAGACGGGAGGAGGCAGGAAATCACAACAAGGGTGTCGTCGTTGCGACGAGCGCACGGGAAAAAATCGCGAAAGCGTTGCGGGCAGCAAGTTACGAAAATACTCGACGTTGCTGCTTTGACTCCGAATGGAAGAGCCCTTTTTGTGTTCTTCGCTTACCGCCGTGTGTTTGGGACGAGCATGACCTCACGTCCGTTCAACAAGTGGTTCGGTGGTTACAGGGATCCCTTCGGTTCTTTGTCTGGCAGCTTCGTCGAGCATATCCTTCCAAGCCCGCGCTTATGAAAAAAGAAACACACGAAACCGCCAACAGAAAATTTGCCGTTGCGACCACGCGCACGCCGGCAGGATCACCGAACGGAATTGTCCCCAGAACAATACTGAAACATCACGCGAGCGCTTGCATTTCGCAAGCGGCACAAACTAAGAAAGAGGTCTGTTGCAACGCATCCCTGCGGTGGTGGCACGTTTCCGCAACATGTATCCGCCGGCAGCTTCTTTTGCGAGAAGCGCAAACTTGAGCACGCCTCGCGCTACTAGTAAGCAGCAGAGGCGCCGCTCCCGATGACGACTGAGGCCACAAATGAGGACGAAACGGACAGAGGCAGGTTTGCCGTGGGGCTTGGTTGCAGGAAAAATTCGTGAGCCAGATGCTTGATTGACAAGTTTTTTATGGGCGGCGGTTTTAATTGCGCCTTGAGGGCACACCGGCAACTGGTACGTCCCTCTCCCTACAGCACCGCGCGGCTCAAGTGGGCAAGAAGGTCTCTCCGGTCCTTGTTACAGGCTGAGTTTTGTTGTATAAGCACCTGCTTACAATTTGTAAGAGATCCTTGAGGAGGCTGCCAGCTGCAAAAGATCAAAGGAGGTAAATGTGCTGTAGCCCACACGAAACACAGGTGAATCTGGGTTCAGTGGCGGGCGTAAGCGTTCAACGAAAAAGACCCACTTTGTAGTTGTATTGTTTTTTCCCCCTCTAGCCTCCTTCGAAATCGCTTCGTTTTTGTTTGTCCGGCCGCCCTCTTTTCTTTTTTTCGTTCGGGCGGTTGCGTTCAATAGTAGTAGTAGTAGTAGTAGTATGTGTCATCCTAATCCGGGAACAAGTCAGGGAGAAGAACGGAGCAATCTTTACAAACGAACGAGTGACATAAGGTGGCCGCTTGAGCGGCGCCAATCCGAGCGCACACAGCAGCAGTGACGCGTCGGCAGTATTTGCACTTCAGGATGGGGCTGCCGTCATGAGCGTCGACGGCTAGCGAGTGTCGGCAGAGGGTGCAGTGGTCGGAGCAAGCTTGAACGTGGCAGGTCGGTGCCGCACAAATGAGTTGGTCGATGTACTTCAGCGCATTAACGTTGCGCATGCGCCGCGCAGCCTGCGAGATCACGCGCTTCCGGGGGTCGTCCGGATCCGGTCCCACGTGCCTTCATGCCTTTCCGCGTCTTCCGCGGCGGCCGCACGGTTCTCTGCCTGGTGGCCTCCACCACCCGCTGGACCTTCGCGTCCCATCCGGGGTCGTCCGGTTGCGTTCAAGAAGAAAACGTACCGATTTGGGAGCTCGGGAAAGGTGCTGAATTTGTCGAAATAGACCTCCTACCGCCGACTCTTGCCCAGCGCGTTGTTGAGGTACTCAGGGACTGGTCGAAGAGTGGCGGCATGCACCCTGCCCAGTCGCTGGTGTGCAGGTACCGCGCGTGGTGGACCTTCAGCGGAGCCACGGCGGCGCCGCCGGCCTCCGCCCAGACGCCCCTGTGGGCGGCGACCGCATCCTGCTGGCACGACCAGCAGCGGCGACGCGGCCGGCCGCTGACGTCTCGATCTCAGCCGCCGACGACACCTGCGCTAGCCCGAGCCCCACTAAGTACTCCTGCACCGTCTTCCCGCCGCCTTCTGCCCGCTCTTTTTCGCCGGCTCCGGGCAGAACTGCAGGTCTGCCTCTGGAACGGGCGACAGGATACAATCAGGTCTGACAACGACGCATCCCACACGTACACGGACGGAAGTGCAAAACACTGGACACCTTTGCATACAGGGAGCCCATATGCAGTCCACGAAGATCTTCACGAGTTACACCTATCGGATTATTCCCGGGTGGATGTTCTGAGAAGCTTCTGTTGCAGTTTGCGCGAGAGCTCGGGAACGGAGTTGATCAAGTCGAAGAAGATCTGCTACCGCCGACTCTTGCCGAGGTTCCCTCGCGCGTTGTTGAGGTCCTCAGGGGACGCGAAGTACTGGTCGAAGAGTGACGGCATGCACCCTGCCCGGTCTCTGGTGTGCAGGTACCGCGTGGTGGACCTTCAGCGGAGCCACGGCGGCGGCGCCGCCGGCCTCCGCTGTGGGCGGCGACCGCATCCTGCTGCACGACCGACGCGGCCGCAGACGCCTCGATCTCAGCCGCCGACACCTGCGCTAGCCCGAGCCACTAAGTACTCCTGCACCGTCTTCCCGTTCCCACCCGCCGCCTCCTGCACGTTCTTCCTCGCCGGCTCCGGGCAGAACTGCAGGTCTGCCTCCGGGAAGGGCGACAGGATACAATCAGGGTCTGACAACACATCCCCACATGCACACCGACAGAACTGCAAGACACTGGACACCGTTGCACACTGGATGCCCGTATAGGCAGGCCACGAAGATCATCATAAGTTACCCCTATCGGAGTATTCCCGGGTGGATGTTCTGAGAAGCTTTTGTTGCAGTTTGCGCGAGAGCTCAGAAAACGAGCTGATTAAGTCTGCTACCGTCGACTCTTGCCGAGGTTCCCTCGCGCGTTGTTGAGGTACTCAGGGGACGCGAAGTACTGGTCGAAGAGTGACGGCATGCACCCTGCCCGGTCGCTGGTGTGCAGGTACCGCGCGTGGTGGACCTTCAGCGGAGCCACGGCGGCGGCGCCGCCGGCCTCCGCCCAGACGCCCCTGTGGGCGGCGACCGCATCCTGCTGCACGACCAGCAGCGGCGACGCGGCCGCTGACGCCTCGATCTCAGCCGCCGACACCTGCGCTAGCCCGAGCCCCACTAAGTACTCCTGCACCGTCTTCCCGTCAACTCCCGCCGGCTCTCCTTCGCCCGGCTCTGGACAGAACTGCAGGTCTGCCTCAGGAACGGCAGGCGGAACATAATCAGGGTCTGACAACACGTCGCCAGGCACCGGGACGATACGACACGACACCCGCTTCCCGACCAACAACTCGGAGACAGCCTGCAGAACGCGGCTGAAGGGCAGCAGGGCGGAAGAGGTCGCCAGCGTTATCTTCGCCAGCTTCACCGTGAACTCCAGGAGGGGGCGGCCAGCGCCCGGCGAAGAGGGCGCCGACGAAGACGAAAAAGTAGACCCGCCGCCGCCCCCGCGGATGGTGACGGTGAACGGCGGCTGCAACGTGACGCGGGTGACCACGCCGTCGTCCGCCGGCGGCGGCGGCTTGCACTTTTCGCGGAGGGCCGCCGGGGGCTGGCTGGTCCCGGGGCCGCCGGGGAGACGGCGGACGTGCAGGGGCAGGCCGGCGGAGAGGCTGGTGGTCAGCCCGTGCTTCCGCTCCGCGAAGCTTTCGGCGAGGGCCTGGTGGGTGCCCGCGCGGGCGTGCGAGATGGCTTTCGCGAACCGGGCCGGATGCGACTCGTCGGGGGAGAGTCCGTTGGCCCCGAGGCTCACTTGGGACTCTGGGTTGCTCTCTGCGCCAGCTGGGTCGAGCAACGGGCCGCCGGTCCGCGTGACGGATGCCGCGCGCTTCCTGCCGGGCGATCCTTCGCCGCTGGCGAGCGAGCGGAGCTGGTCGCGGATGCCTTCGAAAGGGTCGACGGGCGTCCGGGTGGACGGGATCCAGTCCACCAGGGTTTGGATGCGGGCCCGGTGGCCTCCCAGCGACTTTCCCCGGCCGGCGCGGTCGGCGCGGGGCGCCGGGCGGTCGAGCGAGGCTTGGTCGATCAGCTGCGAGACCAGTTTGTTGTTGTGTGCGATCAGCGACAGGGGCACCGTGTCGTCGCTGCCCTCGCCTTTCAACTTCAAGTAGTACGCTGTGTGATGGGTGTAGAGTAGTTGAATCCGCAGATCTTGACAACGACGGATGGAAAACAATTCGAGGGACTGCTTTGTGTTTATTTCGACCGAGACTAAGTTGGTGGGTCTTTTTTAGAGTGGAAGTTCGCTTGAAACTCCGGGGCTTTAATTTCTCCGAGTGACCTTCGTCGATATGGCAATTTTTTTTTTTTTTTGTATAAGCACCTGCTTTGTAGGAAATGCTTGAGGAGACTGCCAGTTGCAAAAGATCAAAGGAGGTAAATGTGCTGTAGCCCACACGAAACACAGGTGAATCTGGGTTTAGTGGCGGGCGTAAGCGTTCAACAAAAATGCCGAAGCAACTCGACAGGTCGGGCGCGGTGAGTTGGGTGAAGAGGGTGGTCGGGATTGATGTCCCGTCCCTTCTTTCATTCACCGCAAACAACCGCCGACTCGCGGCGGTGCTCAAGGTCGCACGCGACGTCGAGGGGACCGCGGAGGCGGGGCTGAGGCGCCTTCTGGGCGCCTTGGGGTACAAGGACGAGGAGGCGCCCCCCGAAGGCGTGGCCCAGTGGGTCCTCGCGTGGCTGGCGGTCGCGTCGGCTCCGTCCGCCACCGCGGACGAGTTCGCGGACCTGCTCCGCTCGTCTCCGAAGGCCACGCCCCCGCCGCAGACGCCGGGGCACATGCCGCTCCCCGCGACCGTTTCTCCCGCTGACGACTCGACCACCGCTGCATTGTTCGGCCCATCTCCCCCAGCCGCGCGACGCGTCTCCTTCGCCGAGAGCGACGATCCCCTCAGCCCAGATGACAACGATCTGAGGGAATGCAATTCCGCCGGGGGCAGCCGGGACGACCACGCGTACTGCGGCTCCACCGAGGGCAGCCGAGGCGGCGACTCAGACCGCATGGACCGCCTGCAGCGGCAGGTCGAGCGCCTCACCGAATTGGTGATGGCGGCTCTCCCGACGCGCGACTCGCCGCGGCCTGAGCCTGTCCCCGCGGCGACGACTCACCCCGCACGCGACGCGCCTCCTGGTTGCCCCGCGCCTCCGCCGGTTGCGATGCCCGTTGGGTCCTTCCCCGCCGCCGCGGCCACGCCGCTGGACTCCTGTCCCTGCCCTGCGCCCCGTCAGGGGCCGCTCGCAGGCCAGCTCCCGCCACCACCGCCTCTTATCGACGTCTCTCGGGTACCCCAGGCTGTCCTGCTGCCGGGCTCCTCCCGCGGCCTCTTGCGGGCCATCGAGGACGCCGCGCCGCCAGTGTACCGACACCATCCGTACGCTGAGCTCTACCAGCCCCGCGCCGAGCCCCCCCAGCCCTACGCTGGGTCTTCACAACCCCTTCCGGATTTTCCGGAGGGCCCGCCTTCGCTGGGGGAGGGCGGGTCGGTCCAAGGCTCCCCCACGCTCCTCTCCCCCGGGCCAGAGCTCCTCGACCCCCAGCTCTGGGTCGGCCTCAGCCCCATCGAGAAGTCGCTGGCCCTGGTGCACATCCGCGACTTTTTCGCCGACATCCTCGATGCCATCCCGAGCGTCGCCAACGACGCCCAACATCTCACCAACCACGTCACCACCATCATGCGACTGATGGACGACACCACCGACCCAGACGCCCTCGTCCAGCTGGGAAGGGACACCATCCACCGGATGATGGTCCTGAAGACGGCTCTGAAAGCCGGGTGGTCTCTTGCAGGCAGCCTCCAGCACCGGCATCAGCACGAGGCCGGGTTTCCTCCGTTTCTACGGAGCGTCTTCCAGGCTCTACAGAAAGCCGAGGAGCAGCCCGCCTCGAAGCCGCCCAGGAAGCGCAGCCCGAGGCCCCGCACCCGACACTCGGGCGAAGCTCTTCCCCCCGACGCTCCCCAGGCCCCTCAGCGGACGAACGCAACCAGGAGCAAGGCCAAGCAGTAGACGCCGTGAACCGCTTCCCTCCTCCGGTCTCGGGGCGATGCGGACGTCCCCTCCTCTCGGAGCCCCCTCTCTCACCCGGCGAACGGAACCGTCTTGTCCGGACTGCGAACGCGTACGTGGCGGATGCACTGGCGCTGTCCACACGACGCGGGATCCACTCCGTGTACCGGCGCTTTCTGGAGTTCCGACGTCACTGGGATGCAGAGGCAGATTCGCAGCTCGATGTCCCGACGGCGCTGGTCTTGTTCGTGACCCGTTTGCTCTCTCGTGGAGACATCTGCGCGGCCTCGGCAGTACAGTACGTCGTCAACGTACAGTCGGCCGAGAAGCGGTTGGGGCGGCCTGTCGACAGCCAGCTCGTCAGGGACTTTGTCAGGTCTCTGAAACGGGCCGGCGCGATGAAGCCGTCGAAGCAGGCTGTACCGGTGACGAAGGACGAGCTGCATCTTGCCGTTGCCCTGGAAGCGGACCCCAGGGTGCGTGTTGCGCTGGCTTTGGCCTGGCAGGGTGCCGCCCGCGTGGACGACGTGCTGACGAGAAAGGCAGAGCACGTCACCGAAAGTGCTGGTTTCTGGGCGGTGAACTGGGTGGGCTCGAAGTCGGATCCTTTCCGTCTCGGCCAGGTGACAGGAGTGATTCTTCCTCCAGCCCAGGACCAGGAGCTCCGGACGCTGTTGTCGCAAACACCTCCGGGACGCCTCCTGTTCCCGGACCTCCCTTTCCGACGAGTTGTGACCGCGCTGAAGCGCGCGAACATTTCACTCTCCGGCCATTCTCTCCGGCGGGGCGCCCTGTTTCATCTCCTGAGAAGCGGGATCGACCTGAAGGTGATCCAAAGTGTGTCGCGCCATACGACGCTGAGTGCGCTAATGCGATACCTTCCGGAGGCCGAGGTTCCGCTCGTCCGGAACACCGCGAGGGCGTCGGCAAGCCTTCTCTAACCCTTCGTCTTGAACCCCCTTTCCCGTTTAAGCCGCCCAAGAAGTTCCCCGACCCGTTGGCTACGTTCTACCAGGGGCCGGGAGAGGGTCCCGAAGAAGACTTGCCCCCCTCGATGTTCACTCCCTTTGTTGGTGTTGCTTACGGGGGTGAACTCCTCATCAACAACCTCACGGCCGTCCCTACGCAACGCAGAATCGGCGAGGCTCTCGCGCCCATCTCGTCATCGTTCATGAACCTTGAGAGATTGACAGCGCTGGACAGCCGGGGGCTGCTGCGCGGTGTGCTGGACGTGGTCCGTTCGTGGGAATCCTTCCGGTCCGCCCTGCTCCCGGGGGCGGAGGAAGCGCTGATGGCATCGGCGATCACGCGAACGACGTCGAGACGCATGCTACGCCACTTCCCAGATCTGGTGAGATATGGCGTGGCAGAGGTCGCATCGGACGGGTTGAGGGTTGTCCTCCCCGCCTTCACTGTCGACAAGAAGAGCGGTGGGCAGAGGTTTGTGTGTGACGGTCGCAAGCTCAACGCGATCATGGCGCGCCCGCCTCCAATGCTGCTCCCTTCGGTTCACGAGGTGATCGACCGCGTGTTGGCCTCATCGGTGGTGTTTCTCGCGGACGCCCGGAGCTATTTTTATCAGTTCCGGCTCGACGCAGACATCCGACCGTATTTTGGCATGCACCTGGCAGGGCCGCGGGGCCGTTTTGTAAAGGCACAACTCGCCGCCATGTGCATGGGCTGGAGCTGGGCGCCGGCGATAGCTCAGAGGGCCTCCCGGGTGCTCCTACCGGAGGCTGACGGTCTACCCTGGGTGGACAACTTTGTCGTCGTGGGAAGCTCGTTGCGGGAGGCAACTTCGCGGTTCGACTCTTTCTTGCAACGCTGCAAGGACGTTAACTGCGAGCTCAACGAAGACGACGAGCAGTTTGGGGCCCCCCTCAGAGAGTTCGGCCTCCTAGGACTCCATTTCGAACTCTCCCGGTTCGACCGCCCCGCCCGGTATAGGATGGCAGAATCGTGGGTGTCGAAATTGCTTGGTTCCCCCGAGCTCGCCATGGTTCGGCTTGGATGTGTGTCCCCTCGCCAGTTCTACCGGGTGTTCGGATCTTTGGTCTGGTTCGCGTACACGACGCGTTTCCAACTGGCCTACGCCCGATGTTCTTTGTCGTTCCTGCAGAGGCTGGCCTCAACTCTGGCATCGGATCCAGCTGCCTGGGATATAACGATTCTTTGTCGTTCCTGCAGAGGCTGGCCTCAACTCTGGCATCGGATCCAGCTGCCTGGGATATAACGAGGCCTGTTCCGCCCTCGACGGTGCGTGAGGTCGAGCATCTTGTTTCCCTGGTCGAAGAGAATCGCTGGGTCAGTCGGCCAATATCCTTTCCCTCGTCGGTCACTCTCTGGACAGACGCCTCGTCCAAATGGTGGGCTGCCGTCCTCGAAGGGGAATCTGAGCGCGTGTCACAGGGCCCTTTTGTGGAGTTGAGTCACACCCACATCTTTTTGAAGGAACTCTTTGCAGTCCTTCGGGGCATCGAGATGACCGCCAGTTTCCATTCGGACGTCCGCGTAAGGCTCATGGTAGACAACCTCCCGGCGGTCCACTGTCTCAACAAGGGACACTCGAAGAATTTCGCGGCCAACGTGCTTTTGACGAGGATATTCGACGCCGCACGGGCTGCCGGCCTTGTCATCAGTGCCGAGTGGGTTCCGACCGATGCGCAAAGGGCCGACCCCTACACCCGCGGGGTGCTGGCCCTGGTGAGCGACACGCCAGAGAGTGTCTGGTCGCCTCATGCAGAGGATCTTGCTCCGCCCTCAGATTTGGTGTGCCACTGCGTGGTCCCTGGGGGTCCTGATGCGTAAGCGTTCAACAAAAAAGACCCACTTTGTAGTTGTATTGTTTTCTCCCCCTCTAGCCTCCTTCGAAATGAGCACAAGGCAGTCCCTCGAGTATTTTTGTATAAGCACCTGCTTTGTAGGAAATGCTTGAGGAGACTGCCAGTTGCAAAAGATCAAAGGAGGTAAATGTGCTGTAGCCCACACGAAACACAGGTAAATCTGGGTTTAGTAGGCGGGCGTAAGCGTTCAACAAAAAGGACCCACTTTGTAGTTGTATTGTTTTCTCCCCCTCTAGCCTCCTTCGAAATGAGCACAAGGCAGTCCCTCGAGTATTTTTGTCGAACGCTTAAGCTGATCGCAGCTTGTCGCGGATGCCTTCGAAAGGGTCGACGGGCGTCCGGGTGGACGGGCCACATCCAGTTCACCAGCGTTTGGATGCGGGCCCGGTGGCCTCCCAGCGACTTTCCCTTCCCCAGTCTTCTTCGAGTAAGAGATGGTGTCTGCAAAAATAGGGCGCCACGCCGGCTTCTTGCAGGAATAAAACTGAATTACGGCTTGAAAAGTGGTAGAACTGCATGTATGGCGTTTAAGTGGTAGAACTGAATTTACGGCTTGAAAAGTGGTAGAACTGAATTTACGGCTTGAAAGGTGGTAGAACTATTAAATTTACGGCTCTCTGAGTGTACTGAACTAAAATGTTTTTGAGGCAGAGCACTGCCTCTCACGCATGGTTGATGATAGCATCAAGTCTTCTTCGAGCAAGAGATGGTGTCTGGAAAACGGATGCAAAAATAGGGCGCCACACCGGCTTCTTGCACTAGAACTGAATTTACGGCTTGAAAAGTGGTAGAACTAAATTTACGGCTTTCTGAGTGTACTGAACTAAAGTGTTTTTTGAGGCAGAGCACTGCCTCTCACGCATGGCTGATGATAGAATCAAGTCTTCTTCGAGCAAGAGATGGTGTCTGGAAAAGGGATGCAAAATAGGGCGCCACACCGGCTTCTTGCACTAGAACTGAATTTACGGCTTGAAAAGTGGTAGAACTGAATTACGGCTTGAAAAGTGGTAGAACTAAATTTACGGCTTTCTGAGTGTACTGAACTAAACTGTTTTTTGAGGCAGAGCACTGCCTCTCACGCATGGTTGATGATAGAATCAAGTCTTCTTCGAGTAAGAGATGGTGTCTGGAAAAGGGATGCAAAAAATAGGATGCCGCCGGCTTCTTGCACTAGAACTGAATTTACGGCTTGAAAAGTGGTAGAACTGAATTTACGGCTTGAAAAGTGGTAGAACTAAATTTACGGCTTTCTGAGTGTACTGAACTAAACTGTTTTTTGAGGCAGAGCACTGCCTCTCACGCATGGTTGATGATAGAATCAAGTCTTCTTCGAGTAAGAGATGGTGTCTGGAAAAGGGATGCAAAAAATAGGGTGCCACCGGCTTCTTGCACTAGAACTGAATTTACGGCTTGAAAAGTGGTAGAACTGAATTTACGGCTTGAAAAGTGGTAGAACTAAATTTACGGCTTTCTGAGTGTACTGAACTAAACTGTTTTTTGAGGCAGAGCACTGCCTCTCACGCATGGCTGATGATAGAATCAAGTCTTCTCGAGTAAGAGATGGTGTCTGGAAAAGGGATGCAAAATAGGGTGCCACACCGGCTTCTTGCAGGAACGGCTTGCGGCACTTCGCCCAGAATTCGGGCCCGCTCATCTTGGCGACGATGGACGTCGGGAACGTCTCCTTCGGCCTGCCCTCGGCCCCGACGTAAGAGGTGTCCCGGCGCCTCCAAATCGAGACGAGGGCCAGCCGCCTCTCTGCATCGACCTCTAGCACCGTGCCGAACGCCTCGGCGGACGCGTCGCCCGGCGGGAACGCCGCGACCCCCTGCTGCTGGCGGGCCGCCGGTCGCGCCGCCGCCAGCCCGCTGCTGCGGTTGGTCGGCGCCGGCGAAGGCGTCGTGCGCGCGTGGGACGAGGGAGACGGCGACCGGAGAGTGTCCGTGCGGGAGCTCGGCCGAGGCTTCGGCTGCTTGTCGTCCAAGTCCGAGGGGACGGGGCCCTGCGGATCATCGGCGTCCGAGTCGCTGTCCGCCGCTGCCGCGTTCGCAACGTCGGCGTCGACGCCCATGAACAGCAGCAGGGACCGGGCGGCCCTCCGTCGGGTGCTCGTGTCGATCAGCAGCACGCGTTCCTCGGCCGGGCCGTCGCCGCCGCCGGCGCACCGTGCCTTCCGCTTCGCCTCCGGCACCACGCACACGAAGTCGCCTGGCCGGAGCACTTTGTCACGGAGCAGCGACATCCCCTCCCCTCTCCACGCGGCAGTAGTAGTGTTGGATCTTGGTGCAGCAACAATCTGTGACGAGAGACTGCACAAGCCGCTACAGACTACCTCTTTGCACGCGTCGTGTCAGTAGTAGTAGTCGCAGTTTGAACTTATGCAGCAACAACCTGTGATGAGAGACTGCACAAGCCGCTACAGACTACCTCTTTGCACGCGTCGTGTCAGTAGTAGTAGTCGCAGTTTGAACTTATGCAGCAACAACCTGTGATGAGAGACGCCACAAGCCGCTACAGACTACCTCTTTGCACGCGTCGTGTCAGTAGTAGTAGTCGCAGTTTGAACTTATGCAGCAACAACCTGTGATGAGAGACGCCACAAGCCGCTATGGACTACCTCTTTGCACGCGTCGTGTCAGTAGCAGTGGGTTGTGTCGTTCTGTTATGTGTCGTTCTAGTCCGGGAACAAGCCAGGGAGTAGAACGGGGCGGTCTCTACAGACCAGCTTTGCGGAACTTGCGGGGCGCGATAGACGGTGGAGCTGTGTGTGCACCAGTTCGTTGCCGCCCTGCTAGGCCCGTTTCTAGCTCGCACGCGCCGTCCCCGCGGCTATATCGGCGGAGCGCTTGCAGAGGAGAAACTGGGGGACGCCTGGGTTCCCCTGAGACGATGCGGACGGACGTTGAGCCGAGTGGTCACCGGGTTCCCACGACGTGTCGCTGACTAAGCCGTTCAATGCGCGCCACCGCCTACCGACTACCCGCAGCCGTCGTTCGGCAACATAAATCGAACGGCCTCTTTTTGTGACCACCGACCAATCACACCGAGATTGGCGTGCAATCTGGTGTCTTTCGACGCTCCTTCTTCTTGTTTTTTTATTATTTTTTTTGCTTGCAAGCCAGGGGGGGCAGGGGACCCCCCGCCAACGACGAAGGCCCGCGAAAGCGCGGGGCCGGACGACAAGACCCTTTTTGCCGCACACAGCACTGCCCCGGAGCCGGTACGCGCGCGGCTCCAAAAAGTTAAAAAGTTGGTTCGGGAAAGGAGGATAAAAGCTCCCGCCCAAGTGGCATAACTTGTAGGGCGCAGACCCGAGGTAGTCGCACCCGGAGCCTTGTGGTATGGGCGGCTTAGTACTGGCAAGAGTGGCGGCGGCCGTGACGCAGCCCCTCCCCCCCTTGAACAAGGCGTCGAAACCCCGCGCTACGGACTTGAAAGCGCGCTTTCCCCGAGACGCGCCGGGGCGATTGCTTTTCGCTTCGCGTTTCCTCTTTCAACCCCGACACCCACCCTTTCCTCTCTCCCCCCTGCAAAAGACGGGTGAGTGGTGGAGTGCTCGAAAACAAGTCAATCGATTCGTTTGCGACGTCGCTTTTTGCTGCAGCGTGCGTGGTGTGAGCTGCCAGACGGTTTTTCGAATGGCACATTCTTAACTGGCGGGAGTATACCGTAATTGGAACGTGTTGAACTGGACTAAAGCTGGAAAGGGTAAATGGCGGATCGGGTAAACCCGGGGCACCCGGCGGGGGTGTCCTAGTCACCTGCGTGACTGCACCAGTGGTGGTCCTGCAGCCTATCCTGCGACAGCGGTATCCCGGGGTCGAGCTGAGTATTGAGCACCCCAAGGCGCGGGCAAGCACCAGGGTCCAAGAAGAAAATGCCGAACTGGGTACAACCTGGGGCACCCAGGACCATTTTTTGGGAGTGTCCAAGGGTTACAACACAAATCCAATTACGGTGATTCCGGAGCTACGGTGCATGAAATGTGGCTACTGCACATCTCCTTTGTGTTTTTCAACTTTTGCAACTGGTGGCCTTCTCCGAGTACTTCCTACAGCTGTTCAGAGGAAACCCACCCGCCAACCATCATCCCTCCACCCCCCCTACTCCCTCTATCGATTTGGATAAAATCGTTGTGTCTTTTTCCTTTAAACTGGACTCCCCTTTTGCAGCCAGGTGCATCGTCTCGTGGCCGTTTTTGTGCGAGAAGGCGGCTCGGTGGTCACCTGGTCTCTTCCGCTGCGGGGGCCCAGTGTGTACGCGACTAAGGCGGGCGGAATTGTCGGGGTCGGGTCCCCCAATGAGAGTGAAAAGGAAAAAAAGCGAAGCAAGACCTTTGCCTCCCGCATTTCCGCCGACTCCGGCTGCTTCGGCGTGGCACACACTACTGCTGATTACTGGGTGGCGTGCTCGGCCGCCAAATTCCACCCAAGAACGAGTGGAGGGAGTAGGCTGGCTGTCGACGGGCGGGAAGAAAACTCCCCCTCTCTTCCCCCGTTAAGCCCTGCGTCCATCCGTGGGTACAGTGGTTCACCTTGTCCCGACGCAATGAAAGCGGTCGGTACCTCCCGGATAGTTTCCGACTTGACGGCGAAGGCAGGCCAGCTTTTTGAGGAACTCAGCGCGATAGACGGTGGAGCTGTACACCAGCTCGTTGCCGCACGGCCCGTTCCCACCCCACACGTGCAGGCTACAGGGGTACACCAGGAAACGAAACGCTGGAACCGGCGGAAAGCCAAGCGCACGCTTTCACCTTATGATTTAGACAGGAATCGACAGGACGACGAGACGTTGATGGCAGCCACCCTTGTGTGGGAACTGGTGAGCGATCTTTCGGACACCTCAAGCCAGCTCTCGGTTGTCATCTGCAGTCCTGCTAACTAGAAGTGGCTTGCTTCGAACCAGGACTCTTCTCGAGGTGCAATGCAACAATCCTGGGTGCATGCCCATTTAAGGTTATAGAGTCGAGGTAGCGGCTCCCCAATGCCTCCAAGCATTTGCTACATCCGGCGTTACCGTCAGAGCGAGTCGCCCCACTGTAGGACAGGGATTGTGCAGAAACTCAAGATGGCTCCTTTCGAAGCAAAAGACACGCCCAAAACGCCTCAAGCGCCAGTGATCATGATGCGAGGTTTAACCCAGCGAGGCTAAGGTGGAGTGCCCGTCAGCAGCTATGTGGAGGTAGCACTCAGGTCCAGCAGGACACGTGGGTGGTACTGTCGGGTCACTCACGGTGGACAATGCAGAGAATGGGTTGCTGGTTGTTTTTTTTTCTTGGGGGGGTGCAATGAAGTGTTCTGTTCTTTGGCCAACAAGCGTAGCGCAGCAAGCGTTCCGGTTTCTGCCCTCGGATTCGAAATTCGAGATGCGTAAATCCGCTAAACAGCTGCGCTGCCGTGCAACTCGTCTGCGGAACCCACCGCGGGAGATGAAGCCTGCTTGAAGGTAGCTAGAGTCCTCGCGCGACTAAAGTTCGGTGTCGACTCGGCTGGCCTTGTGCAAGCATTAGACTGGATCGCAGCGCACTGCACACGTTGTTCAAAGCAGTAAACGCGCTACATGTTTAGAAAAAAAGTACTCCACAAGAATCGGCACAAGGACACCTGTGCGTATCTGTGAGCAGACACCACCCGCAGCAACGTACTCAACGCGAGAATCTCCGGGATACAGGTCCCGCTGCTTCACGGCGAAGAATCCCAGTCGGAGAAGCTTCTCACGTGCATCTTTCCGCCGGTGCTCTGAGCCGCTGTTTTTCTCCGAATTCGGAGGTTGTGTGTCCTGGGAATACTGCGGTACGGGCCGACATTGCGTGCAACACCATGTCCGTCTTCATGCCAGCCGCGCGAAGGAACACCACACCCCCCCTGGTGGTGCTGCGAAGCCTGCCCAGCGGAATCCAATACTCTTCGTGCACCTGGTACCGCCGCATTAATTCGTCTCGGCTTCGTTTCATATTGGGAACCGAATACGGTCCAGTGCATTGGGCTTGCCGCCCACGAGTCTTTTTCTGTGCATAAGAACGATCAGCACCACAGAAAAGAAGGTTCCGAGCTCGGTCTTTCCGTTGCGCAGCGTCTCCAAATTATTGTTTTTGAGTGGGACATGCAGACGTTTTTGAGTGCCTTCGTAGGCATCATTCGTTGGTGGTTTACGCGCCTCTAGGTTCAACAATTGGTCCCATTTTCCGTCAACGCAGGAATTGGTAGTAGTAGTAGTAGTAGTAGTGAGTGTCGGACTACCAAAGCAGCCGAAGGCGGCCAGGTAGGTTTTACTTAGCATTTTTTTCTTTTCAATAGACCCATCCCCGGCGACTGTCCAATGCCCTGTAGTGATGAGGAGGTTGGCCAGGCTCCCACGCCGCCTTATGCACAACACGACAACACGAGGATGCAGCCTCGTGCACTCAAACCACCCAGATCTCGCCGCTTGACCTGGCACAGCTGCCACCCCTGCTGGCGGCCGCAGCAGCAACCTTCGCGATAAAGGCGCGCGCAGCCAGAGTGTTCCATCACAAAAACAAAGCCAGGGCGTTTTCTCTGACAAAACTACAGCAGGAGGAGAGTTGGTAAGGTAAAATAAATAAAAAGATAAAAACGAAGCTAAAAAACAAAAAAAAGAATCGCGGCCCCCACGGATTGGCAATGATCATGCAGCGGCTTCTGCGTTTTTGGCGTTGTCGTTGGTTTAGCATGGCCCTGGGGAAATGCTGGCCCGGCGGCGCTTGCTGTCTTGGCGCGCACCAGCCGCGACCCGTGTGAAGGGCTGGGCGTCTGTGCGTTCTCGCGTTCTGATGATGATTGGCACATCACGGGAGTGTTGGGAGCTGTCGCGTGCGTGCGCCAGCGTTCTCTAACTCTGCCATACTTTCTCTAACTCTGCTATACTCAAACAGATGCTTACTTTTTCACGAACCCCAGGTATCGTGCTCGTAGAATGTGGAGCTACCCTCACCCCCCATGTTCCTGCCCCGAGTTTTTGCGGCTTTCCTCCCAATTTCCAGCACGCCGCGTCGCCCGCTGTTTTGCAGGCGATTCCTCTTTTTCAGGCCTTTCCAACACGGTGCGGTCGCCTGCCTTTCCCATTCGTCCTGCTGGCCTTTCAGGGAAAGTCAGCGCGGGGGCGTGTATGCGGCGCGTTGCACATCGAACTCGCTGTGTTTGCATCCCGTTCCGCCCACGCCACCTTGTTCCCGCTTTTTTGTGAGCTGCTTTCTTTTAATAGTTTTCTCTTCCTTTTACGCAGCGTGTGCGCGCCCTCGGCTGTTTGCAAGACGGCTTCAGAACAGTGCGTCGATGAGTTGCGCCGAAAGAGGCGACAGCCCTTCCCAGCTGCGGGAAGCCACGCGGCCGCACCGGGAGAAGAATTACGCTTGGTGTAAGCGAAGCACAAATCAGATCGTGTGGGGGTAGACCCGCATGACCCCACGTCCGTTCAACACGTGGTTCGGTAGTTACAGCACTTGGGATCTCTTCTGTTCTTTGTCGGGCAGCATCGTCGAGCACTTTCAAGCTGGCTTATGTAAAACAGCTGCCGCGCACTTTCACTCTTTGCCTTCTCGCCCTCCCATATTTTCATTAAAATGACTGGGGTCGGGCGCCATCGACGACTGAGTGTTTGCTAACAGGGCAGCGGCTGCTCGTGCGCCCGTCACAGCCAGGACCACCCATGCTACGAATACTACAGCACAGAAGGCTCCCTACAATGCCAACAGCATGATCCCGAGGGGCCGTAGGTCACGTTCAGGACGGGGGTTGAGGTGTGTGATTTCGTTCTTTTTGCGGTCGAAGTCTCACGGTGGAACCCCTGTGCCTGTTTCCCCGATGAACACACTTGTTCGTTTCGAAAAGGAAAGGGGGGTGTTCTGATGCCGTTGAGGACTCGGCATTGTCGACGCGTTGGTGTCAGAAGATAATGTCATCCGTGTCCGGTTCCGCTGGCCTCGTTTGGCCGCCGGGCGGTTGCAACTTGCGTCGGGTTGGAGGTTCAGGGAGAACATAGGAGTCGGCAAGGTGTTCTATACCGGGATCCGGTACGCGCGGAGCCGAGGGCTGGGTGAACGCACTTGGCGGGCCTTCCCGCGGGAAGTCAAACATGAACGGCTCCATTGGCGCTGACCCGCCGTGCAACAGCATGCCGCCTGGCACGGGCGCAGGCAACGCCGGGAACTCGAAGGGAGGAGGAGGGGCATCGAACATGTAAGGCTCCTGCTGCTGCGGTGCGAAAACCCCCGGCAGCTGCGGCGGGGGCTGCGCCACCACGGCATCCTCGAAGGCCGGCGCGAGCGGCGGGAAGCCCGGCTCGCACGGGCCGCCGACAAACGGGGACTCGAACAACGCGTCTATGTCCGCCGCCTCGTCGGAGTGGAAGGGACGCGGGTCTGCCGGCTGCGAGGAGGGGCCGACCCCACCGCTCGGCGGGAACTGGCCCGCGTGCTCGAAGCCCTGCGGACCCTGCTGCGGAAACGGCAGCAGCCGGTGCGTGTCGCCGTAGGCTTCGGCGGGGGGTGTGAACGTGCCCGGAGCCTGTTGCGGCAT
>JAPJBO010000346.1:155000-218496 GCA_030068145.1 Diplonema papillatum
TTTGCACCGCGAACGGAAAGGGCAAAAGGGGACCGCGATGGCACGATAGCATACTCTTTGGTGACAATGAATACGGCAGAGTTTCTGTTCTACTTGCTCCGCCTGGTGCTCATTGCTCCAGGGCCCTACGTCCTTTGCGCCGCGAACAGAACTTTCGATGGACGACGCACGACGACATGCTCCAGGGGACCGCGATTCCACGATAGCATACTCGTTGACGACAATGACTACGGCAGAGTTCTGTCCTACCCTGTGTCTCCCGGTGCTCATTGCTCCGGGGCCCTACGTCTTTTGCGCCGCGAACAGAACTTTCGATGGACGACGCACGACGACATGCAGGGGACCGCGATAACACGATAGCATACTCGTTGACGAATACGGCAGAGTTACTCTGTGTCTCCTGGTGTTCATTGCCCCACCGGTGCCCGACGTCCTTTGCGCCGCGAAAGCACGCCCATGGACTCGACGTTCTCAATACGCGGGAGCTCGGCCGCGGCGGGCTGCGGCAGCTTTTTTGCGTCGGAGCCACCCGACTTTGCTGGGGGCTTCGGCTTGGCGGCGCTGGCGGTGCCGGTGACGCTCTTGAAGACCTCTGGCGCTTGCCACTGCGACTGGTTGGTCGCCCGGTCCACGAAGAACACCTGCGTCCCCCGCTGGCACTTCATCTGTTGGAATTAATTGATGTGGTGCTTCGCGCGGGGGACGCAGAGTCCTGCCAGGTACCCGACAACAAGGATAGATCCAAGTACCTGGCCACAGGTATGAACCCTTCTCAAGTACCCGACAACACTGCTGAATCCGAGTACTGGACAACAAGTGTGAAGGGTCCTTCCAAGTACCCGATAGCAATGCTGAATCCGAGTACTGACAACAAGTGTGAAGGGTCCTTCCAAGTACCCCCGACAACAATGTATCCGAGTACTGGACAAGTATGGAGGGACCTTCCAAGTACCCGACAACAAGGAGGAATGGCCCTTCCAGGTACCCAACGACAATGATGAACCCCAAATACTTGACAACAAGGATCAAGGGCGCCACACAGACGAAAACGGGAAACCCTGCTCACGCAGGATTGACAAAAAATCTTGCGCTACTTAAGAAATCGAGTAGATAACCAAGCTGGTTGGGGTCACCCCCAGCATAAACATGGGTAAGCTCGGTAGTGCTAAAAAGAGGATTTTTGACGCTCATTCCTCGGATGAAGCCCAGGCTGAAGCCCGTATGCGAGGAATGAGCGGGGTGGTAAAGTTCGGGGCGCTCGTACTAAAAAAAGGTCTGGGCGCTCGTACTACAAAAGAAGTCTGGGCGCCCGTACTAAAAAAGGTCTGGGCGCTTCTACTATTCTACTACCTGACAACAAGGATCGAAGGTCCTCCCAAGTACCGGACAAAAACGATGAATCTAAGTACCCGACAGCAAGCCAAGTACCCGACACCAATGATGAACCCAAATACTCGACAAGAATGATCACGGTCCTCCAAGAACTCGACAACGAGGATGAAGGCAAGTGCTTGGCAACAAGGACGAAGGGTCCAAGGACGGACGCTTGCTGGGAAACAAGGGGAAGACGGGCCCATTTACCAGGGCACGTCTATCCAGGTCCAGTGTAGTGGTTTATCAGCGAAGGGCCTTATTAAACGGTCAAATTTGTGTAGAGCTACTCGGGGTTAGGAATAACGAGCACGTGTCCGTTTACTGGTTGAAACGGGATCCCCAGAACTATCTGCTTCGGATGCTTCACAGCGTGCCTTTCGGCGGAGCAGAACCCATCTGCCTCTCGATACCCTCTGGAAGGAGCAAATTCGGGCAAAGTGCCGACTACGACTGCGGTGAGAACAATGCCACGCGCATTCTTTAACGAGGTTCCGACACTGCCAGCTGATTTTTTGCCGCATGGTTTACAATGACTCCATAAAGTTGAACAAGACACTACTTTCACTGTTTCCACCCGACGACGCAGCCGTTTGTTGCAAATTTATTGGCACGCCCCTCCCGTGAGGGACGAGACACTTGCTGGTCGTTGTAGCACACCCAGTCGAAGTCTTTGAGCACGATGGATTACTGTTCGCCGTGCACTTTTTCAGTGCGGATAGAGATACCCGTGGAAGCCGGTTGAATTGGTGTGCGAAACTTTCCACGGGTTCGCCTGTCCTTCTCTGGGCTCATTTCGGACACGTCAGTCAGGGAGGGGTATGCAACACCGTGTTCAAACTGCACCGGAGTCCGGTCCTTGAAGCCGAATGTTAGACGTACTATGGTTTACTGTGGGAATTGGAGCAAAGCGCATGGCAGGATGAGCTCCTACCCGGACCAACACCAGAAGAGTTTGGGGCGAGGCGGGGTTGCAAGTAGACAGTCACTCCGGCGTTGCTAATAGACCAAATCCAGCAGGATCAAAGAAGTCAGTCTCACCTTCCTCACGCTTTCTCTTGACTCAGGACAGAACCTGAGTTCGTCAGGCGGCAGTTCGTAGACGCGTACTTGTCATGGATGGTACATGACAGAATAATAGTATAGCCATGGATTGCACGTGGTATTCTACTGGTATAAGACAGGTGCAACAGTGGCAGACGTACGACGAACGTTGGGCGGAGTCTGGTCTAATGTTTAAGGAGGCACACCCAGTTTCCGATCGTCTGCAGCACAACGGTTTCCATGTCAGCTTTGCGCTTCTTCGCGGCTTCATCGTCGACCTGCGCCTGCGCCGGCGCTGTGTTGATCTCGTAGAAGTCCGGCTGGTAGAGGCTCGAGTAGGCCCTCTTCGCCATGGCCGCCCCGTTCCGCTTCGCCTGGAAGCAGCAGAGCCCCCGCTACACGCCCACCCCCACAACCCTCGCGCCTGGACCATTGTTCACAGTAGGAGCATTTGAAGGCAATAACCATGCATAGTACACGGTAGGAACTGACGCAAAGCGCATGGCGGGGTGAGCACAACCACCCGAACATACAACAGGATTTCTTTCTCCACTTGCCTTATCTCGCCTGTTTGGCCCATTGACGTGGTCAACAGGCGTACTCTATCCCATTGCACAAGTGATCAAGTTAACAGGTTTCTGTCTAACTTCTCTCTTTCCTTCCCTGAATGGTCGCTTCGGATGGCGTGGCAAACTACGTGCAGTAGGTTACCCAAGCCAAGACCTGAGTGCGATGAGACCAAAAAGTCAGGCCAAGACCGAGCGATGAGGCCAAAAAAAGCTAGCTGCCAACGCCTCGACAAAGCCATCCAACGATGAAGCCGGGATGGATGTGCAAGACAGCCATGCGGGCATAGTCAATGGCGACGCTGCGTATGATGACGATGACTCAAGTGCTGTCCAAGGCTGACTTGTTTTCTGCTGCTTTGGCTTACGCTTGTTCGTCGACCAAGGCCAGGTACACCTCATTTTCCTGGTCTAACAACGACATTCGAACGACGAGGATTCACACATTCCTCCCTCTCTCAGTGCAGATTGCCTCGCAATTACGAGTAGAGGCACCGGCAAACACGCTTGCAGACCGCCACGGATAGCCGCTTCAACGAGCTTGTGACAAACACGATGCATGCGCATGCACATGTGGGGAATGCGGCCGGTTCCCACGCCGGTTCCCACGAGAACTCGTTTTCTGAGGCCAATTCCATCCGGGAAGCCTTCTTCTGAGCAGCAGAGAACCTCGTTTTCTAGGGTTTAGAGACCCTGCTGGGATACACAGG
This sequence comes from Diplonema papillatum, assembly GCA_030068145.1. Lineage (NCBI taxonomy): Eukaryota > Euglenozoa > Diplonemea > Diplonemida > Diplonemidae > Diplonema > Diplonema papillatum. The sequence continues at coordinate 158,692 of JAPJBO010000346.1, forward strand.
CGTTGCCAAAGCCTTTCTGCCCAATCCCGTCCCCTGTTGCACCGTCTCATCGCATGGAACCCAACTACGAAGCTAAAGCGCACATTGCAGCAACACGATGGCTGTCGGACACGCCGTCCCTCTCGATTCCTTCTGCCTCCTGAGGTAGTTCAGTTGCCTACAATCGAGAAGGATATAGGTGGCGAAAGTCAAGCATGGTCGGCGTCGTGAAGAGGCTAGCGGACACCGCCCTTGGCAATGCCGAGGTGAGGCCGGCGTGGTTGGCCTGCCCGTCGGCTGCAGAAAGAGAGGGGAAGGAATGTCTGCGACACGCACTGAGAACTTCCTGTACAATGTACTGTGCGCCGGTTTCTTTTCCTACAGTAGTGTTGTAGGCATCAGATTGTGATTGTAAACTCGAACGCACTCAGAAAGCAGCTTGCTGAACAATGAACAATGGCCAGCACACTTGGACCATAGAGTATCCATTGCTGCTGTCATCGCATCTTTCTTCTGCGGAAGCATGTTTCGAAGATGGGGTCGCGTGCAACAGTTTTGGTTGCATTCTGGTGAGAGGCAGGTCACCGAACGATGTGAGCGTTGGCTTTGCCAGCACCCGGACCGCTATTGGTTGGTGTATCCTGCTGCCTTCACGCATCTTTTTCCGCGGTGTCGGCAGCGTGCTTCGGAGACGAGGCGTCTGCAACAGTTTCGGCTGCGTTCCGCTGGGGCAGTTCGCGGTAGTCGACTTCTCCGCTGCTGAACATGGTCAGCACGCACTGCTGGGACTGGAAAGTCTTCGACCGCGTCGTAGTGACGACTTCACCAGTGAGCGGGTTGGTGCCCTGGTGCTCTACACGCGCCTTCTTGAAAAAGGTGCCGTAGGCCTGGTGCGGGGAGAGCGGCAGCAGGTCGTTCTGCAGGAGCCACAGCAGCTTCTCGTCGTTCCCTTTGGCCAGCGCCTCCTTCGCCCCGGCGACCTTCCCCTTCTGATGATGGCATGCGTCGCTGACGCCGTTGATGCCGGAGTCGTATGCCCGCCACCACAGAAGAGAACACGCCTCGATTCCTGTTTGTATGGGTGGCGGTTGATAGAGCTCGTTAGAATTTCTGAAAAATATTAGCTTCGTGTTCAGGTCTTGCCTCTACTGTAGTGTTTGATGCCGGGCGTTAACTTCTTCGCGGCAATGCAGAGTTTTGTTGCCGACAATCAACCGCAGTCTGGCGTCTTTCGACGTTTCTTGGTATCCTTCCTATGGGCGCTGCTCGGCAATCCGTTCTCTTTTCCTTTTCCGTTCGCTGAGTTTCTTGGTTATACGGCGTCAGTGTTGATGGTGATGTTCGGGGGAGAATCAGCATAATGTTTGGGCAGTGCTCTGCCGTACATGCATGTTTCAGGTTTTCACCAGCAACTCTCCTCGCGAAGAACTGTATTCTTCGAGCTGCTTTATTTTGCCGGCGCGTGTCCCCACCACAGTGGTATTAGGCCCAGTAACACACTGGTAGGTGAGCAGCGACACCTCCCGAAAGTGAGCCAAGGGCGAAGGACGTATCTGCGGCTGCTGCGGCAGTTGCCCGGTGTCAACCCCACACGCAGAACGCGGGGAAGGGGAACGTGGTTTCCCAACTACATTGAAGCCCCTCTTTCCGACCGTAGCATCCGAGGAAGGTGCAAACATGGAGGGTGCTACTTGGGCGCGTGCCTCGTGCAGGGCGGGTGCTTTGTGATCCGCCGCGAAGTTCTCTCCTGGTGCAATCCGGAGAGACCGGCGTCGAGTTTCGGCTCACAGCCGGTTCCCTCGGGCGGCAACCCTAAGGGAGAGAGAGCGCCAGACACAATCCATCTTAAAAAGGACCACACTCACAGCACTGAGTAGTATCGGGTTTGCATTTTCTTCTGGCACAAGTAAAGGTGTCGTCCAGTGGTCTAACTTGGTTCGCCGTTTTACCCTTTCTTCAAAGCAAGCACAAATGCAAGGTTTGAGTGCAGCAAGGCGGCCGGTTCAAACATGCCCGCCTGCTTCACCCACTCTACCGCGGCCTCCCTGCTTCACTTCATCCCCTTTTGTTCTTTGCTTACACCACCGTGTGTTGTTTTCTCACTCAGGACTTTGACCTGTTGTGCTTTTGTCGTGTAGGGGTAGACCCGCCTGACCTCGCGTCCGTTCAACACGTGGTTCGGTAGGTACAGCACTTGGGATCCCTTCTGTTCTTTGTCGGGCAACATCGTCGAGCATTTCCTTTCCAGCTGGCGCTTATGTAAAAGTTCAGCCCGAGAGACAGAGAGAACGGGAGGAACAGTGTGTGCGGGGAGGAAGCCTTAGTTAGATATTTCGATAGAGTGCTGTCTCTCATGCAGGTGTGATACTAGCACGACGTCTTCTTCGAAGAAATTGTCCATAGAATAAGTGTGAACACGAGTTTTCACGCTTCTTCTACGTACACATAACAGAAGAGCTGCGTGCTTTTTTGTATAAGCACCTGCTTTGTAGGAAATGCTTGAGGAGACTGCCAGTTGCGATAGATCAAAGGAGGTAAATGTACTGTAGCCCACACGAAACACAGGTAAAGCTGGATTTCGTGGCGGGCGTAAGCGTTCAACAAAAGAGACCCACTTTGTAGTTGTATTGTTTTCTCCCCCTCTAGCCTCCGTCGAAATGAGCACAAGGCAGTCCGTCGAGTGTTTTAGTATTATTTCCCTTGTGAATGGAAGGGGGAGGACCTGTGTCGTAAGCAGCCATCCGGCAGTCGAAGATGGCGCAGGCCTCGAGAGGAAATGGGTCATCGCGCTTCGCGTTCCACATGGTCATGATGTGGTGGTTGAACACGGCGCTGCAGTACGACGCCGCCAACGAGCCCACCTTCTGCGTCCGCCCGTTGAACGGATGTGGCATCTGTTGCCCGCGCACGACCGATGCTGGCGGGATCACGACGCTCATTTCGTCGGATTGCGTGTACGCCACCCAACCAGCGAATTTCTCCATGACGGCCTTGCACGCCGCCTGCATGGCTTCGCCGAAGGCCGGTGCGTAACCGGCTTCGATGACGCCCTTTCGCTTGAGGTATTTCGTGTACTTGGAGAACCCGTTTCCGTCGAGCCTCATCGTCATCCACTGCGAGCCGTCGGCGGCTCTGCGCGGCTCGGCCTCTTTCGCCTTCAAAAAATCGCCCAGCTCACCCCAACGGGCCTTCGGCAGGAACGGGGGCAGCGAGTGGAGCTCCGGCGTCAGCCCGGCGACGCCTTTCGGCTTTCGCTCCCGCAGCAGCTGTTCGACGTCGGTCGCGTTTTCGAGCAGCGTCGCGGCTTCGTCGGTCCGCTGCCTCTTGCCTTCGGTTCCTGCTCCGGACATTGCTGCGAGGGACGCGGCGTGCCGCAATGGGGTGGGCCGCTTACTGTTCTTTGGGATAGTGTCCTAGGTGATTCTGTGTGTGGGTGGGACACTTGCCAAGGCCGAGGGGGTAAATCATAGCTTGGTGTTTGGGCAGAAGAATGCTTGATGTTAGCGTGTTTGTTTGTGCGTGCCGTGATCGTTTTCCCACTTGTATTTACCCTGTGTGGAATTCTGATCAACCACCAAAACACGCTGCCTACGTCTTTTTAGCCTGCACAATACATTGAAGGGCAACCCACAAGATTTTTTGTGTGAGAAATAAAATGAGAGAGCACGCCTGGTTGTTTGGATAATAAAACCTTCTCACAAAAAGCTCGCTGCGCTCGGTTTTTGCTATCTCAGGAAATGCGGACACCACATATTTGCCACACGTGGTGTCTGCTTCGCACGTGTGGCAGGTACCACCGCGTCTGCCACCCGTCTTCGTGAGTTAACACATGCGCGAGGCTTTGTCTTTGGAACAGTGTGCTGATGAGAGAAAGAGAGAGACGTGTTAGAGTGCAGGGACCATCTCCGGGGGTCTCTTCCGGTCTCCACACCGGAGGCGCGCTGCAGGTTGCGGGAAGACATTGTCTGCCATATTTCGCCACCTTGATTTCAACGAGCACGCACCTTCAAAACACGGCACCTGCTCTTCGTACACAGAGAGCGCTGCTTCCGCGTTCATCACAGGGGTGACATCTCCTGCGGTGGATTGAGGGGACGGACACGGCAGCCGTCAGCGTCGTATATAGTGCGTGCCGCCGAAGCAAGAGATAGGAGAACGCAATCTTTTTTTGATGGACGGGGTGACATCAAAAACCCAGGTAGAATCGAGCGTAATATCTCGACGGAAAGGGTGCTGATGCGGTGGCTAGGGGGGTCGGATTTCATTCGGCAGCTTTGAATATCACGATACGGCACAGAGCATCATGCATCTTGGTTGCCTAGGCGAGGTCATGCCAGATGAGTAAACTATATCTAGCTAGTACGGAGTGTGCAGACCCGTTTCATTGTTTTTGTGATTGACACGCTCTACTGAGTAGCGTTCGTTTGCCCAACGAGTACCACTTCTTTTGCAAGTCTTCGCATGCACGGTTGACCAGGAAAAGTGTGTTGTGATTATTTCGTCCTCTGCACGTTCAGGTATTCTGCGGACTGCGTGGCCTGACAACCTGAGCTCCAATACGAGCCTGTGTGGGCCTGACAACCTGAGCTCCGGTACCATCAGTACGAGCCTCCTTAACAGCAGCGGCAGTATAGCATACGCGCGCTTGGTGCTGGAAATACCGAAGGGTGTCGGCTCGCTTTCGTGGGGAAGCATTGGCTGGCCAATGCTCACCCACGAAAGGATGCGTACCGCAGAAACATGCCTGCAGTTAAACGCAAAAACCAAAGGTGGTATTGCCGCTTTCTCGGACTGACTGCCCCGTTTGTTCCTGTGCACAGCGGCGTGTTCAATCAGTGCTGCAGCTAAGCCGAAGTGCGGCACAAATGTCACTCTGCCTGCTCGGGTTCGTCCGAAGGGTCGCCCTCAGTAAGGCGGACAATTTGCTCGCGCGCGCGGATGGCCTCGTAGCCTTCTCCTTGTGCGGCCTGTTTGTTTGTAGAGCAAGGTTTTTGTTCGAGTGCCAAACGCAACCGGCATACGTCACACACTACATCTCGACGTCACGCATTACACATCACACATCACGCCACTCGCGTCACGTATACATCCCAAATCACACATCACACGTGATGCACACATCATGCATCCCATATCACACGTGATGCACACACACTCATGCATCCATATCACACGTGATGCACACAGCATGCATCCCACATCACACGTGATGCACAGCATGCATCCCACATCACACGTGGATGCACACATCATGCACCCCACATCACACGTGCACACAGCATGCATCCCACATCACACGTGATGCACACATCATGCATCCATATCACACGTGATGCACACAGCATGCATCCCACATCACACGCGATGCACATCATGCATCCCACATCACACGTGATGCACGCATCATGCATCCCATATCACACGTGGATGCACGCATCATGCATCCCTCATCATACGTGATGCACGCATCATGCATCCCACATCACACGTGGATGCACACATCATGCATCCCACATCACACGTGATGCACGCATCATGCATCACCATACATCGCGCACCTTAAATCACCACACATCATTCATTGCACAGCACACATCACGCAACTCACGTCACATCAGAGAGAAAGACGAGTCGGAAGGGACCATCTCTCCGGGAAGTATCCGGCCGCCCCACTTGGAGGCCCGTACCGCTACGGCAGGCGCAAGTCGCTACGTCGGCCGGCGAGGCACGGCGCGAGCCGCGTACTGTCCAGGAGGATACCTGTGCCGGGGATGGCGCAGCCGGGGGGCGTATCTGGCGGGCGTGCACTGGCTTGATGTGTCGCGGGCTCCCCTCTGTTTGGTCACATCGTGCGCCATGCATCCCACGTAACACGTCACACATCTACTACAACAGGTGGGTCTTTTTTGTTGAACGCTCATGCCCGCCACTAAACCCAGATTTACCTTTGTGTGGGCTACAGCACATTCACCTCCTTTGAGATTGGACTCCTCTTGCGATATGATGGGGAGTCATCCTTTGAGATGGGACTCCGTTTGCGATATGATGGGGAGTCCTCCTTTGAGATGGGACTCCGTTTGCGATATGATGGGGAGTCATCCTTTGAGATGGGACTCCGTTTGCGATATGATGGGGAGTCATCCTTTGAGATTTCGCAACGGGCAGTCTCCTCAAGGACTTCCTACAAAGCAGGTGCTTGCTCCATAAAAAAACACACCTCGTGCACGTCCCACGGGACGTGGACAGCCATGGCCGGCCACGTGTTACCAGGCTGAACGGGTCTGCCCGGCACGCCAGGCTTTTTGCTGACTCGGTACCAGACGCCGTCAGCGTCGGCGCTTCGGTGTTGGTACGGCATGGCGTCCGGGTGCTTTGGCAGCGTCGACACGAAGGCGGCCCCAGTGATCTCGGGCACCTTCATGCTTCGTTTGAGCGAGGCCCGCTCAGCGTGGAGCTTCAGCGCCGTCTCCCTGTGGAACGTTTTTTGTGTTTCCGACGATCCCGAATGGACGTACAGATTGGTGTCTTTCGACCTTTTGCGTGCTTGTGAAGTTCAGCTTAGTGCGTGCTTGTGGTGTATCGGTGGGGTTCCCAAAAGAAATGTTTTGTTTTATCGTATCTTCGAGCTAGACTTGATCTCGTGCATTAGCCAAGTGGCCCATTCTGTTGCTTTTCCGCTGGGCTCCTGGTAGCGGACTCGCACGCAAACGGACAGTATGACTGCTGTGTTACGGGCTGCAAATTCATCCAGGATTTGTCAGTAGGTTACATCACTCTGTCCAAAAAATCGCGTAAGGTTGGCTTCGGGTCCGTAGCATAGAATATGTCATCGCTAGCCGTCAGGACATGATCTGCACTTCCTCGGTGGCTGCAGCCTTCTACGGCGCACTCGTTGCGGGGGGAAAATGTTTCGGGGGGGGGGGTTAAGGTTTTTTTAACCCAACTCCGACCAACCGGACATATATGTCCGGTTTAATCTGGATTTTTCTGTAGGGGTGCTCAGGAGGCGCCAAAAAATTCCCAAAAATATGGAATTCACCCATTTCGAGCAAATCTTTTCATTGCCGCCCTCGAATGTCAAAAATGCGTCAGCAATGACGATTGAAACCAAGTGGCGAGATTGGGGAAACCCCCGGAAAACCGGCTTTTTCAATGCCTTGTCATCAACAGTCGAAACAATCCAGGAACTTGGGCAGTGAAAAGTACAAAATGTCTGGAAGGAAGCGGGCGGCCACGGATATGGAGAGTGTGGGGTCGACAGAAGAAGAGGACAACGAGGACGCAGAAGAGGTGGAAGAGGAAGAGGACGAGGAAGAAGAAGAGGATGAAGAAGAGGAAGAGGATGACGATGACGACAACAACAGGTCGGGAAGGACAGTGCGCGAACAAGTGCATCATCTCGACGCCACCGCGCTTGGGCGGGTGACAGTGGTCGACTCTTGCGGGAACTGGGACAGGCAACGGTCGCGACGTGAGTTCGGCGGTATCCGGGGTGTGACACTGCAGCTGCGTGACGAGCAGAGCGGGGTGGAGTGCGGGTACATCGCACTCATGCGAGCGATGGAGGGAAGTTTTGCGATGCCATCGGCATTGAACATTCTCAGCTTCGCCCGCGAACATTTCGACGTGCGTTGCAGGAGTGTGGCACGCTTACCGGAGCTGGACACTTATCAGGTATCGAGCTTCTGCCTCCAACACGGTATCGGATTCCAGCCCAATCCGGAGACAGTGTACACAGCGCTGTACAACTGGGCCGTGCTGAGAGGAACCGGCTCAGTCGAGCGAGGCGAAGACCGACCCCACCCGGCCAACGTCGTGTTCCTGGCCAACCCGCGGGTTCAGAGCGGTGATCTCGGCCACTTTATGAACATTTTTTTTGGCGAGCCACCAAAAGAACAGGCGCCGAAGTCCTCCGCAAAGCCTGCACCGAAGCGCCCCGGCCGACCACGAAAAGGACCGGCACAGAAGCCCCCCGCAAACCCAGCACCGCGAGGCCGCCCACCGAATACTGAGAGCGCTGCGGTCAAGGCAGCAGGTGCAGCGATCAAGTCCTTGTCGTGGAGCAGCAAAGTCGAGCCCAACCTCGAATTCCCTTTCAACGCCAAGAAGACCGGACCGAATCCGTCCTACGACCTTGATGAGGATTCCTCCCCCACTGACATCTTCAGATGCATGTTCACCGACCTGGTGGTCACCCAGATCATTGGGCACATGAGTGTGTATGCTGCAGGGAAAGAGGGTATCTCGTACGAAGCACCCGATATTGCGGAATTTCTTCGCTGGTGTGCTGTCACATACGCGATGGGGTTGTCCGTGAAACAGGATCTCTACTCGTACTGGTCCGTGGACCCTATCGAACAATGCGCGTTTTTTTCTGAAACCATGTCCAGGAAAAGGTGGCACGATATTCACAGGACGCTGCACTTCACAGACCCCCTCAGTGGAAAGAAGTGCGTAGTTTTGTTTTATTAAATTGCCTCCTTGGAGAGAGTCACTCGGAGCCGTTGTTCCTTCTCCATCCGCCAATTTAACATCCGTTTAATTCATGTCACACCAATCAAAGGATCATTCACGGTTAGCTCTCCTTAGCTGGCTTGCTGGTACCTTGGGAACGAGCTGACCGGCGAAGTTGGCTGCCCGGCGGCTGCCTCAGTTGGGGAGATCGGTCCTCCTGGCTACCGCATCAGTCAGCCAAGACTCCAGCTCAACTGGCGAAGGCCTGAGTTGGCATCAATCTAACACAACTGGCTGCGGCGGGCCGGCTCACGATGCCTGGCCGCTCGCATTCGCCTCGCGGGACTCTGGGATTGTCCCTCCGCCGGTCAAGCTCAGCAAGCCAGGGAGACTAACCTTGATCCACTGCGGGGAGATAGGGGGAGTTGGGCGCGAGGAGCTCCATACGAATTCCGAGGCGGACCGACTCATGAGGTTGCAGCGTAGCAGTGAGCCAGGCTCACCGGGTTGTAAAACCTGACCGCCTCCACGCAATACGGGTCGCGCGTGAGCTTCTTCCCGTACAACCTCACCATGTCCTCCGACGCCCAGTCCCCCAGCTCGCAAACCTGCATCACCCCCATCCCCGCCTTCAGCAGAGTGCAGCAACCACCGACCCTGGCGCTGTGCGTCGTATACGGGAGCCTGCTCCCTGGCCTCCTTCCCGCCGACACTTCGTTAATGTCGGCGAAGAGTCCCCGCCTTGTCCTTGTACCGCAGAGTGCCTCCCTGAATGAGCGGTACCCGGCGTTGGGACACAGGAGCTGACTTGACCCGGCCAAGTGCTTCAGGAGGGTGAACACCTCGACGGGGCAGAAGCGGACGGAGGACGGTGCTCCCTCCGGCGGGTCGGAGAGCGTGAGCGGGGGCACCAAATTTACGGCCTCGAACGTCAGGAATCTCATACATTCCCTCTTGCCCTTCGCCATGCGCCACTCGACCCTGAGCCTCCCTCTTTCCAGAGTGACGTCTTCTGCCCGGATCGCCTGCATGCTCGAGGTTCTGAGCAGCGTGAAAAACTCGCCCAAAATCTGCAGGGCAGCGCCGTAGTCGCCCGCGGTCCGGACAGCATCGAAGATCGTCCTGAACTCCTTCACGCCCAGCGGCTCCGCCTGCTGTGGTTCCGGCGACTCCTTCCCGAGAACGGCCATCATCCTACCCACGCTATTCAGCGGGTCATCGAGAACGCACTCCGCGGCCCTGTTCTCCGCCAGCACGGATGCTATGATATTCTGGGGCGCCCTATAAGCTGCCCCGTCATCGCGCATCAGCAGCAGGTGCCCTCCGAACTCCTCCAGCCTCTCCACCGTGGTCGGGTAGGGCTCAACGCCCATGCCTCGACACCACGACACATACCCGGCCGTGTTCGAGTCGTACGTGGCCCTTGAGCCCACCGTCGTGTAACGGGCCCGCATGGCCCTGCGGGCCACCTCGGCTGAGTTCCGACTGAGGGACCTCTTAAGCGCTGCCCTCTGCGGGGTCCGCCTCCTTGCCGACTGACCGGGCGGAGACCGGGGCGGTGTGTCCTCGACGACGTCCCTGCTCGGGGCCGGACCCCGTTCACGGGGCCCCGCTCCTAGCTCCGCCACCATACTGCGAAAACGTCCATAGACTTCCTCGGCCGGCCGCGGCTCAGGAAGCGCCCAGCACGGCAGCGCACGGAAGGACGTCAGGGGCATGCCCTCGGGCAGCCCCGCGAGAGAGTGCACCAAAGCCTCCCATTCGGGGCCCGTGAACCCTCCTCTCATGCCGTCTAACCGTGCAACGTCCCATGTCATTATTTCTTCGGGTGGGTGGGCGGGAGAAACAAATGACTGATCCTGTTTGGTGGCGATCCGCGCTCCTGCCGGGGCTTTGCTCGGGATTAGCTGAATTAAACACCTATTAAATTGCCTCCTTGGAGAGAGTCACTCGGAGCCGTTGTTCCTTCTCCATCCGCCAATTTAACATCCGTTTAATTCATGTCACACCAATCAAAGGATCATTCACGGTTAGCTCTCCTTAGCTGGCTTGCTGGTACCTTGGGAACGAGCTGACCGGCGAAGTTGGCTGCCCGGCGGCTGCCTCAGTTGGGGAGATCGGTCCTCCTGGCTACCGCATCAGTCAGCCAAGACTCCAGCTCAACTGGCGAAGGCCTGAGTTGGCATCAATCTAACACAACTGGCTGCGGCGGGCCGGCTCACGATGCCTGGCCGCTCGCATTCGCCTCGCGGGACTCTGGGATTGTCCCAATGGCCCTATCCCAATGGACCGCCGCAAAAGAGAAGAGAAGCCAAAGATCGATGCACAAGATTCAGCAGCCTACGGCACGGAAGTGCACTGGAGGGTACCCGGGACCAAGAGATCCGCCACCGCCTCGTCGATCGTGAGAGGGCCCGGCACTCGCCTGACCGGCCACCTCCCAAGGAACGGAACACTGGCCCAGGAGTGGGCGAGGCGACTCGGAAGGTCCGCGATGTTCATCTCGCTCGAAACTCTCTCAAACCACACGCGAGCCTTCGCCCTGGCGATATCCTGCCATAACCTGTGGACGGGGGCGAGCAACATCCTGGCTCTGGACTGACCCTGGACAAGGCTTGCCAGAACGACGTTGTTGTCGACCCAGACGGAAACTTGCACGCCCGCCATCTCCTTAAACCACAGACCGAATGCCACCGACACTGCCGCGAACTCCAGCGCGTGAATCGGCAGCCCGACCGCCCTGGCAGGAACCGGGCAAGAGTAGTACTCGACAGACGACACCACGCCTTCCATAAGAACGACGAGGACGGCGCCCAGCCCCCTCGGGCAGGCATCCGTGAACAGGACGCACCTGGTCCCCGTGTCCGGACTCACCGGGTGGAGAGGAATCGACTTTTGAAAGACCCGAACTTCACTCCTCAGAACGTCGACCCACCACTGGAGCGATACGCGAAGCTCGCGACCCAGCTTGAAGTCCCGGTACGTGGATGACGCGTTGGCCCGCCTGAATAGAGGCTGGAGAGGCACCCTGCCCACCTTGCCAAACAGGGAGGACGAAGCGAACCCTAATTTCCCGGCCAGCGACGCTGCCTCGCCCGGTGCCAGAGAATCACGGGCGAGAACGCCCTTCAGAACGAACACTAATTTCTCCTTCCGCGGTTCCGACAGGGAGACGTGCACACCGTCCCCGTCAATCAAGAAGATCAAGCCCAGATGCCGAAAACTGCTACCCTGTGTGGTCTTTTCGTCGTTGAACGAGGTGCGCAAAATGCCTCCCAGCAGCTCTAAGATGTCAGCGAGCACCAGGTCGTCCTCCAGCCGGCACGGACAGGCGAAGTCGTCGTAATATTGTAAAAGCGGCAGCGACAGGCCGCTACGGACGACACGGGCGAGGATCTTCGCGAAGGCGTTATAGTGAACAACGCTCGCCGCCTCGCCAAACGACAGACGGTCGAGTCTGAAAAATCTCAATAGTCCGTCCGGGCCCTCTGCCACCACACACCTGCAGATGACATCGTTCTGCGCCTTCATCTGCCTGTAGGCGTCCCGATGGTCCAGACCCACGGAGTAGAAGGCTGTCCCGGCATACTTACCAGAAGCCTGTTGAGCCAGTTGCCGCGCCACCTCCACGAAAACGTCGACGGTGTCCAGCCTGACCCTCGTCGTCATGTGGACCGCCTTGTTGACCAGGGCCATGCGCCCGTCATCGCACGCGCGGAGCTTCGTCTGCCACCCCTTCTGATCCGCTTTCAGCTGGGAAACCATAAAACGCCGCAGAAAAACCGCATTCGTCGGAGGCTCCACTAGCTCGACCATGAAGCCCCTGTCCACCTCTTTCTGCACTGACGCCCAGATGGCTCCCTTGTTGGCGACCGACTCACCCCTAACGGCCCGCCTGACCCTCGCCAGCACGTCGGGCTGGCGCCGAATCAGTTCTTCTACCGACAATTCCGGGTCCCCCAGGCTCGGGCTATACAGGGACGCGTATCCCACCGGGCCGGCCATCGGGCAACCCTCCTTGAGATTCGCCAACAGGCTGTCAGGCTCGGCGATACGCAGCTCAGCAAGCATTTCGCCGAGAAGGGCCACGTGGCAGGCATCCCCTTCGTTGTACACGAGCTCTCCGGCCCTGCTTCGCCAGCGGTCCAAAAACGCTCTGCGCCGGCGCTGAGCCTCTAACACCGGGGACAGGGCACTGGAGTCGATCGCCTCCCGGAGTTCCTCATCCACTTGAGGCATGTCCTTGACCTCCGGCAGCGCCCCCAGAGCTCCTTCCAAAAACGCGTACTTGCCCTGCACGTCCTGCAGGCCGCCAGCGGGGTCGCGTCTGAGCGCCGACCCTCCCCTTTCCTCCCTACTTTGATGGAGTCTGATATAGTCATGATGATGCCCGCCAGCTTGATACGCTGGCGGGGAAGCTGGGGGCTGGGGTACGGGAGGGGAATCGGGGAGCTCGGGCGGCAGCGCCTCGCCGCCCGCATTTCATTTTCCGCCTCCTGCTTCTCTCGGGGTCACCGTGGGCTTGTAGCTGTCCCGGGACCTCTTCCCCGCCGGCCCGCCGTCAGGACCCCTGCGCCTCTTCTGGGTCCTACTCCCGAACTGGGGCCGGCCGGCGGGAAAAGGCGCCGAAACTGTCGACGCCACGACAAGCGTGAGCTGGAGCTCCCCGAGGACGTCGGTGTCCAGCCTGAGCAGGCGGTCACATGCCGCCCCTAGTGTCGCCGTGCCCGGCAACCCCCTCCTCACGCTCGCGAAGAGGCGCCTCGTCCGAGAGTCGTATTCACGGGCCAGGTCCGGCCCGAAATTGCACGCTAGGTCCGTTAGCAGTGCTGGGTATCCAATGATGATCGGGTACGGGACGCCGCCGAACGCACCGGTCAGGGCGGCAGTCACCATAACCCTCTGAACCGCCCTCGCCGTGTGCTCGAAGCCACAAGACTTCGCAGCCGACGGAGGCGACTCAACATCCACCCAAGGCATGGAGAGGTCCTGCAACCTCTCCACCTTCCTCTGGAAGCTGTTAAGCTCCTGGTGAGACGGCACCAGGTTCCTGGGCAGCAAGCCCAGCCCGAAAAGGGCCAGCTGGGCGTCCACGTCAAGAACCTTCGCCGGAAGGTCCTTCGACCGGGCCGCCCTCTCGTCGTCCCGCCTGGCCATCTGCGCCTCCTTGCGCTCCTCGCTGCAGCGGTACCACTTCTTGGCTGCCGTCCTGAAACGCGGGGACATACCCGCCGGAAGGTCGCCAACGCCGTCGACCACAGCGCACTCCAGAAGCGACGACATCGCCAAATCGGAAAGCAACTTCACTACCCTCTTGTACTCGGCGGGCGTCTCGTCGAGACCCGCCGCCCAAGCCTCGAACATCACGACAGGCAGCAGCGACCGCTGCTTCTCGTCCACCACCACGTCGCGAACTGCCGCAAACTTCAGGGGCGAAGCGTCATCGTCCCATCCCCCGAGCAGCTTGAAAGGCCCACGCGGGGCGTCCTCCGGATGCATCAGGCCCGCCTCGATACGTGCATCCCAAAGCTGAGCGAGCGTCATGTTATCTTTCCCCCCTTTGCCTCCCGTTTCGAGCTGAAGACGAGAGATTGAGGCCATCCCAGCCCCCAGATGAAACAAGCACACGCGTTCGCGACTGACCGCGTCAATCGACCTGGGCGATCTTACGCGTCCGCGGTGCGCCAGACGGATCACAGCCAGACAAGCTTCACGCCGTGCACGCGGCACGGCGGACCTCGACCAAAGTGAGCCCACACGTCAGCGATCGGGCCAGACGGATCTCAACCGGGCGAGCTTCACGCCGCGCCTGCGGCACGGCGGATCTCAACCACAGGGAGCCTACACGTCAGCCATCAGGGTAGACGGATCTCAACCAGGCGAGCCTCACGCCGTGCACGCGGCACGGCGGATCTCAGCCACAGGGAGCCTACACGTCAATGACCAGGCCAGACGGATCTCAACCAGGCGAGCTTCACGCCGTGCACGCGGCACGGCGGATCTCAGCCAAAGCGAGCCTACACGTCGGTGATCAGGGTAGACGGATCTCAACCAGGCGAGCTTCACGCCGTGCACGCGGCACGGCGGATCTCAACCACAGGGAGCCTACACGTCAGTGATCAGGCCAGACGGATCTCAACCGGGCGAGCTTCACGCCGTGCACGCGGCACGGCGGATCTCCAACCGAAGCGAGCCTACACGTCCGTGATCAGGGTAGACGGATCTCAACCCGGCGAGCTTCACGCCGTGCACGCGGCACGGCGGATCTCAACCTCAGGGAGCCTACACGTCAGTGATCAGGCCAGACGGATCTCAACCAGGCGAGCTTCACGCCGTGCACGCGGCACGGCGGATCTCAGCCACAGGGAGCCTACACGTCAATGACCAGGCCAGACGGATCTCAACCAGGCGAGCTTCACGCCGTGCACGCGGCACGGCGGATCTCAGCCAAAGCGAGCCTACACGTCGGTGATCAGGGTAGACGGATCTCAACCAGGCGAGCTTCACGCCGTGCACGCGGCACGGCGGATCTCAACCACAGGGAGCCTACACGTCAGTGATCAGGCCAGACGGATCTCAACCGGGCGAGCTTCACGCCGTGCACGCGGCACGGCGGATCTCCAACCGAAGCGAGCCTACACGTCCGTGATCAGGGTAGACGGATCTCAACCAGGCGAGCTTCACGCCGTGCACGCGGCACGGCGGATCTCAACCTCAGGGAGCCTACACGTCAGTGATCAGGCCAGACGGATCTCAACCAGGCGAGCTTCACGCCATGCACGCGGCACGGCGGATCTCAAACCAAAGCGAGCCTACACGTCAGTGATCAGGGTAGACGGATCTCAACCAGGCGAGCTTCACGCCGTGCACGCGGCACGGCGGATCTCAACCTCAGGGAGCCTACACGTCAGTGATCAGGCCAGACGGATCTCAACCAGGCGAGCTTCACGCCATGCACGCGGCACGGCGGATCTCAAACCAAAGCGAGCCTACACGTCAGTGATCAGGGTAGACGGATCTCAACCAGGCGAGCTTCACGCCGTGCACGCGGCACGGCGGATCTCAACCTCAGGGAGCCTACACGTCAGTGATCAGGCGAGACGGATCTCAACCAGGCGAGCTTCACGCCGTGCACGCGGCACGGCGGATCTCAAACCAAAGCGAGCCTACACGCCCGTGATCAGGGTAGACGGATCTCAACCGGGCGAGCTTCACGCCGTGCACGCGGCACGGCGGATCTCAACCACGGGGAGCCTACACGTCAGTGATCAGGCCAGACGGATCTCAACCAGGCGAGCTTCACGCCATGCACGCGGCACGGCGGATCTCAAACCAAGCGAGCCTACACGCCAGTGATCAGAGCTTCACGCCGTGCACGCGGCACGGCGGATCTCAAACCAAAGCGAGCCTGCACGTCTTCGGCCTGGCGCCCGTCAGGCGCCAGACGGATCTCCGCAGCCGGCACTCCGAGTACCAGGCGGGACGAATCTCGGCCGGATCCAGCCGTGAGAAACAAATGACTGATCCTGTTTGGTGGCGATCCGCGCTCCTGCCGGGGCTTTGCTCGGGATTAGCTGAATTAAACACCTATTCTTTTACGAAGGAACACCCGGACCGACTCATCAAGATAAGAGATATTTTCCAGCTTGTGTCTCTCCAATGGCGGGATGTCTATGCTCCCGATAAAGAACTTAGCTTTGATGAGTCGATCATCAAGTACAAAGGTCGTGTCAGCTCCAAGCAATACATGCCCATGAAACGGCATCGATTCGGTTTGAAGTGTTTTGTTCTGGCTGAGTCACAGACTGGTTACACATTGGTATCGTCAGTGTATACCGGTAAGATTGACACGGATACTAACCCTGGCCCCGTGAACGTTGGTGAGCGTGAACTTCTTGCAGCTGCGGCTCTGTATGCATACTCAGGAAGGCACATGTACATGGACAACTACTACACAAGCATTCCCCTCATGCTAAAATTATACACCTTGGGATTCCACGCGGCCGGAACTGTCCGCAAAAATCGGAACGGGATCCCACTTTTTAGCAAGTCCCAAAAGAAGCGCGGCCGCCCATCCCAAGCGGATAAGGCTGCGGCCCCGAAACGCGGCCATTGCCAGTATCGCCAAAGTTCGCCGATCACGTTCTTGGAGTGGGTTGACAAGCGTGAAGTCCGCATGTTGTCAACACTCCCCATTGGAACAACAATGACCGAGCTTGAGCGTCGCTGCAAGGGGGGAAAGCGGTTGAAGGTCAGTAAGCCAGACATCGTGGTTGCTTACAACAAACACATGGGGGGGGTAGATCGCTGCGACCAGTACCTTGCCCGGGCGACACGATTCATGCAGGGCAAACGATGGTATATGAAAGTCTTCTTTTATTTGCTCGAAGTGTCTGCGTTGAACAGTTTTATCTTGTACAAGCGTCTTGGTAAGAATCGCGGGTCCTTACCCTTCAAGGACTTCAGAAAAGAGCTCATCCGCGGGTTACTTGCTGACAACCGCAGTACTGAGGACTTCAGCCCCGGAACGCGCACACCTCGGGCTAGCGACCACCCGTCGCGCCTGGATGGCAAGTTCCATGCCATTCTGGAAACAGACACCCGCGTTGCGTGCAAATGCCATGTTCGTTTGGTCAAGACGAAATATGTCTGCAAAACATGTGGCGTGGCTCTGTGTCCCGCTCCGTGTTTTACCCGGTTTCACACCCTCAAGAACCACCATTACTACGAGCCGGAAACTCCTGGGACCCAGCGCTTGAAGAAACGAGGCGGCCGCCCTTGCAAGCAGGGGCGCCCTCCCACACTCAAAGGAGTGCGTCTGACGTATACCGAGTCTACTGATGAAAGTGACTGCAGTGGCCAGTAGTTGCGTGAACTGCCCACCTGCCCCGTACCTCAATTTCCTGCGTCTTGCCCGTTATCTCGCCATCACTCCAACCCCCTACCCCCGGAACGCACGCAAAATGACGTCTGCCGCCTTTCTTCTTCTCTTTTGCTCAAGCCCAACCTAGGAAGGAAATCTAACCCACGCGAGAAAACAAAAGCTTGTCAAGGTTGCGGTGAAACGTTGTCGACGAATTAGAGACGGTCATAAGCGAGAAGACGATGACAGACTCGTGCAACATCATGTCAAAATTTCGCCTTCCAAGGGCGGCAATGGAAAGATATGCTTCGAAATCGCAAAATTCCAGCCCCAGAATGCCCAAAAGAGCGAAGGCACTCTATAAAAATGAAAAATAGGAAAAAGTGGAAATTAACCTGTAGGTGCTTGGTCGGAGTTGGGTTAATAGAGTTCGCTTGAGATTCCGGGGGTTTAGGGGGTCTCCGTGTGACCGTTGGTAAATGGGTTCTCTTAGAACGAGTAAGGGCTATATGAGTGCGGGTTGTTTCTTCGGTGTGCACTTTCATTGTGGGTAGTGGCTAGCCATGTCCGGGACTGTTTGTGACCGGCACCCAAAACATTCCTTCGAGTGGATGTGTGTGGTCCTTTTAAAGATGGATTGTGTCTGGCGCTCTCTCTCCCTTAGGGTTGCCGCCCGAGGGAACCGGCTGTGAGCCGAAACTCGGCGCCGGTCTCTCCGGACTGCACCACGAGAGAACTTCGCGGCGGATCACAAAGCACCCGCCCCGGCTACCGTAGCACCCTCCACGTGTGCACGTTCCTCGGATGCTACGGTCGGGAAGGGGCTTCAAAGTAGTTGGGAAAACACGTTCCCCTTCCCCGCGTTCTGTGTGGGGTTACCACCGGGCAACTGCCGCAGCAACCGTAGATACGTCCTTCGCCCTTGGCTCACTTTCGGGACGTGTCGCTGCTCACCTACCAGTGTGTTCCTGGTTGTTGCCCTACATTCCTTCGAGGGTGTAGTCTTGAGCCCCCCCCACGTTCTGCGATTTTAATTGACGGAACCAGCGGGATCTCTGCCGCCATCGATCATGATCCGAGGGTCCTACTACGGGCGGTTCGGTTTCCTCACACATTGCATGCGGCCAAAGCAAAAAAGAATAGGCGTGCGTTTGTTTGTACGCGGGCAGCCCTTTTTCCCCAATGCATTGTAAACACGAAAGAAATGCGTAGTTTTGTTTTATTCTTTTACTTGTTAGTTGTCGACAACTTGTTTTTGTGTTGAGATGTCATTCAGATGTAAATCTAAAGCCGCCCACGTCAAATTTTGTTAAGCATTGAGTTCTTTTAAGTACATGAACCACATGGATTTGCATGCACTGCCTCGATAGCCAGGTTATCGGATGACGTTGTCACCTGCCATTGCGTCGTCAAGGTCGAGCATTTGTGGCGCTAGCGGGATTTGGCTTGCTCGCGATTCCAAAGACTGAGTCGGCGAGTACGAGGGCGGGCAGGAGTGCCTGTTTTCCACTTTCGAGGGCATTGGTGTGCCCGTGGTTCCCGGTCGTTTCGGAGAGCTGCTTGCCCTCGTTACCTTCTTCTTCCTTCGATGCACCCCTGAGTCGGGTGTGGTCGCCTTCGTCTTCTTCCGTTTGCGGCCGGCGATCGGGCCTTCCTTCGGGGTGCCGAGCACCCTCTTCTTCAGCGCTGGTCGTTCGCTGGTTCCTGGCGTTGGTGGCGGCCTCTTGGTCGCCCGTCCGGTCGTCGCCGTCTCCTTTTTCGTTGCCGCGAGCGGCGCTCGCGCCGCTCGCTTTCCTACTGGCGTTTCCCGCTTTGTTAAGCAGCGGCGGAAAACACTGCAGCGTGTTTTGGAGAAGAAGATTAGCCTAACAGTCATATTCACTCACTATCAATCACTAACAGGCTAATCTTCCCCGGTTTGTTTGTACGTGATTGATAGTGAGTGAATATGATCGTTAGGCTAATTCTCCCAATACACGCTGCCAGCGTTCTCTTTCGTGTTTACAATGCAGGCGCTTCGTTTTGTTTGTGCGTGCCGGTTGATCGTTTTCCCACCAGTATTTACCCTGTGTATATTCAGGTATCAACCACCAAAACACGCTGCCTACGTCTTTTTAGCCTGCACAATACATTGAAGGGCGACCCGCAAGATTGTTAGACTAACTTAGTACTAAAAGAAAGGGTTGTCCGCGCGTTTGTGTCGACTTCTTTCAGCGGTTGTCCAACTCTCGGGGTCGCCAATTGCAGCGTCCGAAGCTCCCTAGTATGTGTCCCTACGCTCGGAGGAGCGTCCATGCACCCTCCTGACAGGGTGGAATAGGTGGCCCTAGTAGAAGTACACTCCAGGAAACAGACACGCAACACAGCATGACTACTGAGAACTGAAGACAAGCTCGAAAAAAGCCACATACCGGGACATGCTTGCTGCAGCCGTGTTCTGCTTGTCCATGGCATCGGGGCCGCGCTCAGGCTCCGTTGGGTACTCAGACAGAATAATCTTCGTGTTCTGAGGTAGTGTGTGACATTCGCAGAAGGAAAATGGCGATGAAAAGAGCGCTTTCCTGCGTTCCGCTCGCTGTTAGAGTATGGATCGCGCGCCAGGTCATCAGCGGAAACCACTGATTGCCAGTACTCACACACGAGCTGCGTGGTCGAAGCGTCCCATTGTAACAAACACGAACCAGCGCATTTGGTTTCTCCACCGCCGTAGGGCATGCGCTCGCGTGCCTCAGAATGATCATGTCATCAAAAGGCATAAGACGACGCTTATCTTTGTCGCCTTCGTTCATCCACAAAAGCTCAAAGAGTCTGAGTGTTGATCTGCTCCACCATAAAAGACGAACAGCATCTTTGTCGCTTCTGGTGGCATGATTATTTGAACGTTTTATTCGGGTCTGAACCTTTTTTGCAGAAAAACGGCATACGTCACTTTGAGTCAGCGCGTCTTCGACGGCTGCCATCTTCGTAGCAAGCGGCACGTCGACCAATTCGCTCGACTTCTGCACCGCCAGGTTGTGAAGCGCGTTGCCGGGCTTCACCTCGGGATCTTCGAGATGCTGCCAGATTTTCTGCGGGGGGGTGGCGGGCATGAGGTTTCGCGCAGGCCTTACGTTCAGCATGCTGAACGTACTGATTTCAGCACGTTACTTTCTCTTTGTAAACATTCTGAATCAGTACGTGTACACGTGCTGAAATCAGTACGTTATCAACACGTACTATCTTTTCTGCAGATTCATCTGGGGAATCAACCGCAGTACCGGGTGTTCCGGTCGGCAGATTCTGCTGTTGCTAACCACCGCGAGGCAGAGGCAAAGACATGCAACACTGGCAGGTGAGCCACCGATGCTCTATTTATTTTTTTGCCTGACCCTACGTACTGATTTTCAGTAGGTATTTTGCTCCAAGACAAAAGAGCTGCGCAAGCCCTGGTTTCGCGGTCAAAAAGACAGGCGCTTCGTTTTGTTTGTGCGTGCCGGTTGACCGTTTTCCCCCTTGCATTTACCCTGTGTAAATTCAGGTAAGGAGATCTGATCAACCACCAAAACACGCTGCCTACGTCTTTTTAGCCTGCACAATACATTGAAGGGCAACCCACAAGATTGTTAGGGTAGGCGGTTTTTTTTTTTTGGCCCATGTCCGCGCGCGCGTAAATTTTTGGAACCCCCCGGAAAAAAAAAACTTTTGCAAAAAAAAAACTTTTGGGATCTGTGCATTGGAACCGGTCGTGAGAGCGACTGCAGGCGTAGTCACGAGCGTGTCCGGCTCGGGAAAAGTCGAAAACCTGTTCATCACACCGATACTTCACGGCGATGCAAATCGCGTAGACGTTGTTTACCTCAGTGTGTATTGACTTTGAAGCCGACTATGCCCGGTGCTGGGTTGGTGCGCTGGGCAAGCAATATCGTGATACTTTGACGTTGGTGCCAATCTAAACAGCAAGATTTGCGTAGCTTTAGCCAGCTCCTGCTGGACGCAGTCGAAGCACGCGGGATACAAGCACAGCCTCAGCCTCGAAACCGTGCGCGGTTTTACCGGCAAGGCATGTCGGGGGGTTTTTTTGCCGCTGTGGTGCGATTATCACACAGAACCAGTCCGCGGGCAGTGCACGCGTCTATGCCTTCCGACGCCTGGAGCAGCTACTAGTAGGGACGTATCTGAGACTCGACTGAGGAGGCATTAAAAGGACGCAGGGCAAGCGATGCGTTCGCGGTGCTTGCGACATAGTGCTTTGCACTTGACCGGCGGCAATGCTTGTGCCGAGGTATATTTGCGAAGAAAACGGCACTCGGACCGTGACATCGCAATGGGGCATGTCAGAAGAGAGATACAAGATTGACGGACACCCGCACAATCGACAGTCCTCTGGTTCACTGCTTTATCGTTCGCGGCGTACCCGGCGAACCGCGATCTCGAGTTTAAACCCGAGTGTTTTTTCTCCTGTGGCATCGTCTATCCTCTGCAGCCTTCGACTATGGAACTGTTGAACTCTAGACTGCCACCGCAACCCCTCGGACACATCAAGCTCACCACATTCATCTTTGAGCTCATCGTCCAGGAATTCCACCAACAACGGGCACAAAAGTGCCAACAGCGGACCGGCCAGTAGTATAGCCGGTACATACGGTGTGAAGCGGTAGGTAGAGCCTGTGAAGCGGTAGGTAGAGCCGGTACATACGGTGTGAAGCGGTAGGTAGAGCCGGTACATACGGTGTGAAGCGGTAGGTAGAGCCGGTACATACGGTGTGAAGCGGTAGGTAGAGCCGGTACATACGGTGTGAAGCGGTTGGTAGAGCCGGTACATACGGTGTGAAGCGGTAGGTAGAGCCGGTACATACGGTGTGAAGCGGTAGGTAGAGCCGGTTCATACGGTGTGAAGCGGTGTGTAGCCGGTACATACGGTATGAAGCGGTGTGTAGCCGGTACATACGGTGTGACATCCAGTAGCAGAAAGTCTTGTGGCAAACGTTTTTTTTTTCTGAAAAGTTTTTTTTTTGCGCGCGCGCGCGTAAATTTCTGTGGGCCGACGGACATGGGCCAAAAAAAAAAACCGCCTACCCTTACTACTTTTGTTTGTGCGCACTAGCGGAACTCACCTGCTTTGGTAAGTTTCATGTAGTACGCTGCCAACTACTAATTTTTAGTACCAACAATGCATTGTTAACACAAGAATACTCGAGGGACTGCCTTGTGCTTACTTCGAAGGAGGCTAGAGGGGGAGAAACAATACAACTACAAAATGGGTCTTTTTTGTTGAACGCTTACGCCCGCCACTGAACCCAGATTCACCTGTGTTTCGTGTGGGCTACAGCACATTTACCTCCTTTGATGTTTTGCAGCTGGCAGCCTCCTCAAGTATTTCCTACAAAGCAGGTGCTTATACAAGAACATTTCCGGAGTTGGGGCTTGCACTGATAAACGAAGCAACGGACGATCAGCATCAACTGACCAAGGTGATGGAAATGATAAGGCAAAAGTTTCTTGTTCTTCGCGTGTACAGGGTACAAACCTCTCTGGGGGGGGGGTTTTCCTGTATTAGCACTTTTTTCGTTGGCTTCGTTTTCTCTTTCATGTGCAACCGTTGTTCCGGAAATGTTCCCGTCAGTACAGATGTACTATTAAAAAAAAAAGTGGACCTGCTGGAGAACCAAAAGCGCGCGGATCGGTGTCGTCGGAAAACACCGTCGTACCCGCCGCGAGAAGGTTTCCGGTGGATTTCTGCCGCGAGAGAAAATTTCCAATTGCCACATGGGAAGGAAACTTGTACACTCGCATCGCGAGAAAGCACCATTGTCGCGGGAAAAAAAGCAGTTGGTGGTCATGGACAAGCAACAGCAGCCACTAGCACTATCCACTAGTAGCATAGTCCTACGAGTACAGTGTACGGTCTGTGGTTATGCGATCAGCAGCCACTAGCACTATCCACTAATAGCATAGTCCTACGAGTACAGTGTACGGTCGGTGGTCATGCGATCAGCAGCCACTAGCACTATCCACTAGTAGCATAGCAATTGTATAATAGGCATACCGATCGATGCGCTCGCCTTCGCTTTTTTTGCGCGGCCAGCTTCCTGCGCACAGGATCGCCAGTCTCTTCGTTGTCGTCGTCGTCGTAGAGGGGCATTTCCTCGTGGGCGGCCTCCGTGGCGGGATCTTCGCTGGGCGGCGCGCCGCCCGACGGGTGCGTGAAAGAGCCGCAGGTCGTGGCTTGCTGCGGTTCGTCCCGCCGTTCCCGGCCGTCAGCGTCGTAGCGGCGAGGGGTCGGGTCTTTGTACTGCGACGTGCTACCGGACACGGGTTTGACGGCAGTGACGCGGCCTGTGTGTGGCAAATTTGGTAGGAAAGAGAGAGAAAGAGAGAGAACCTTCGGATTATGAACTCGTGAGCAACTTCCAACAACAGTTGCAACCGACTAGAGTTGCACCGCACCTAAAGCGCTGAAAAAGTGACCCTTCTGGAGTCACGTAGCAAAAAGCTGGCATAGTGTGGTACTCATTTGCTTGCCAATGACTCCTCACTAACGCAACAAGAATGAGCGCAAGACGGGCGCCAAGAGCAGATCAGGACGTTGGGACCGTCCCAAGCCGAAGAAGGAGTCCAAAAGCGAAGCAACAACACCAACACGGAGACGCAAACCGAAGGCAGTCAAGCAGACCTCCCAGGGCAGGGGGGAACCTGCGGCGGTGAAGTAACGAAGCTCATCCGAGTGTCCGATGAAACCCCTTGTCAATACCACCCAACGACTGCGACGCGCGTGCGAAATGTCGGACGCTAGCGTCTGTCAAGAGCATGCGTGACTCAGCCGTGTTTTAAAGGTGAGATGAGAGGCATCGGCTCACTCTGTCAAAGGACCATACCACTAACGCAACAAGAAGACGGCAGTTTTCGACCTCAGACGCATTACCCGTCGGGATGGAGCGCAGTCAAGCAGGAGAGACGAAACTGCACAGAATGAGCGCAAGACGTGCACCAAGGGCAGCCCAGGACGTTGGGACCGTGCGAAGTCGAAGAAGGAGTCCAAAAGCGAAGCAACAACACCAACGCGGAAACGACCCGAAGGCAGTCAAGCAGACCTCCCAGGGCAACTTGCGGCGGTGAAGTAACGAAGCTCATCCGAGTGTCTGATGAAACCCCTTGTCAATACCACCCAACGACTGCGACGCGCGTGCGAAATGCGCGACTCAGCCGTGTTTTAAAGGTGAGATGAGAGGCATCGGCTCACTCTGTCATACGCAACAAGAAGACGAGAAAGAGAGAGAACACAGGAAACAAGTCAAAGAGAGAGCAACTCCCCTCCCGAGAAACTGTATTTGTTCGGGCGGCTTTATTTTGCAGCCTCATGTTCTTTATACGGCGTGGTATCGGGATTTGTATCTTTTGTGGCACAAGTAGTGCAGTTTAGTGGTCTAGCTTGGTTTGTCGTTTACCTTTCTTGTTAGCAAGCACACGAGTGCGAGGTTTGAGGGCAGCAACGCGGCCGGTTCAAAATAAGCCCGAGGTAAGAAGTTCAACACATAAAACAAGTCAAAGTGAGAGAACACATAAAACAAGTCAAAGGGTGCGGTAGTCAGGTGGGCTTTCATCAGGTGGGCCCAGGCAGTCTCAGAAGCGCTGAGCCGGTCCGTCCCTATCTCTTGAAACTGCATCGAAGTGCCTGCCGCTGTTTATCACAGTGAATCACGGTTCACCACGCTCTATCTAGAGCTGCATCAAATTGCCCGGTGCTGTGTTCTTCGGTCTATCACGGTCTATCAAGAGGGGATGGACCGGCTCAAATTCGAAGCTGGATTTCAATAGGGTGTCACACCCGCTTTTCGGGTGGGCATGCACGCATGTTTTGGTTGTAGCACACCCAAAAATCGGGCGTGTTTTCGCGAGAAAACGCGTTTTTCTCCGTCGGCTACTCACTCCTGCGGAAGGAGAATGCTGCTACTGCAAGTTTCCTTGGAATACAGAAAGAAGGAGGGAAACACATTGACACAGATTGGAAACGATAGTTATATAAAACGATCATTTTCTAGCGTTTATTGTGGTTTAGAGGTTCGGTGTTTTAGGGTCTCCGGTTGACCATTGAGGCTGTGAGGCGGGTGGTATGAGGGTAGTAGGTATGCTTATACACTTTAACTACGGCTTTCGAAAGCGAAATATCATCGTTTTTTTATCGTTTTCAAAAAACGATCGCTTTTTTCTTCTCAATTTTTTCCTGTTGTAATTATGAACCAACCAATGTGTTTTTTTTTTTTCACGATCGTTTTTTTCAAGGCCAAAATCACGAATTCTCGTAAACGATCGTTTCCAATCCGTGCATTGACAAGCGGAAATATTTTCCCCGCCAGCCAGACCAACGCAATCTGATGATCGTTCGTAATGCCCAGTGGAATTCCCTCGATGAATCGAGGTGACCCCTCGCCCGCTAAAATACCCTCTTTCAAGCCCTCGCCCGCTAAAATACCCTCTTTCAAGCCCTCGCCCGCTAAAATACCCTCTTTCAAGCCCTCGCCCGCTAAAATACCCTCTTTCAAGCCCTCGCCCGCTAAAATACCCTCTTTCAAGCCCTCGCCTCTAGCGGAATCTCTCTTGATCTCCGGCCGCACCTTACCAAACCTGCCTCTTTTCTCTCTCCACGCTCGTATGATTCCCTGAGATGTTCGCTTCGGCTTGAGCACTCGGGATGATGACACAGGAGAGGGATAGGGGTCCGGGGAGGTAGGGTCCCGCCCGAGAATCAGGGGAGACAAGCTTTGAGATTCCGTCGCGAGGTGATCCCTCGCCCGCTGAAATACCCTCTTCCAGGCCCTCACCCCCTCGCCATTTTTTTTCGCGCGAAAAGTTCCTGTTCTGGCCCTCGGCTCCCTTTGAAAAAAGGTTGAGCTTAGGGCCGGAGCGGGAGCTTCCCGGCGCGGAGAAGAATGGAGATGGAGGTGTTGCGCTCAGGAGCACAGGGTATTAGGTAGGCGCGTCGTTGCCAGGTGACTCGCTCGCTGCTTTCTCCTCTCTCTCTCCCGAAAAACGAATGTGTGACACCCGCTTTTTCAATCCCAGCAACCGCTCTGCGCCACTTCTGCCGAACAAACCCAGACAGTACTCCATGCCGTGATACGCCGTGAGTCGGCAAAGGATGAGAGAGAGAGAGAGAGAGAGACGAGTTAGAGTGCAGGGACCATCTCTCCGAGGAGTATCCGGTCGCCCCACTACTATCCCGTACTACTACGGCGGGCGCAAGTCGTTGCGCCGTGGGCGCGGAGCGAGCCGTGGCCCTGTCAAAGATGATTGTTGCACCGATGGTGGCGCAGCCGGGGGCGTTCTGACTGGCGGACGAGACCGCCTGGCAGGCGTGTGTTGGCACGTTGTTTCGCGGGCTCTCCTCCTTTTGGCAATAGCCCGCCCTATGGCGGCGGCTAGCATCTTGACAGAGAATCTCAACTCCCACTGAACATAGGGTACGTCGTGCGGATATTCAGGCACGGCATCGTTCCAGCTGCCGTGAGTCTGCTAAGGATGACACACCTGTTTTGTTGAGGTCTGCTTGGACGGTGCCGTGTTCGAACTCGATCCAGAGCTTGTCGACGTTGCGAGGGATGCCCCCGGTGTTCAACGCGAGGCCGACGACGCTGGATTTGGACGGGACTTGGCTGAAGGAAGGCGGCGGGGCAACCGGGGCTGAGGGCGCGGGTTCGACGAACATAGGAGCGTGCAAATCTTGCTCCAGCGGATCTATGACGATGGGAGGCGCCCGCTTGGTGGGTACCGCCGCAGAGCCTGCGGGGGTCGAGGTCACCGCAGGGGGATTCGGATGCGGGGCCGACGGTTCGCTGCGTACGATGGGCGCGTTCGCTTCGGCTTCGGACGCGTTCGGCTGCACCGGCTGGCCCGGCGACAGCAGCGCGGCTCCTTCGGCGGCCCGTCCCTGGATGTTCCTGGGGGACCTGGCGTGCTCTTGGAGGAGTGCTTCCAAGGGTTTCAGCTTGCCTTCGCTGTCCAAGTACCCTTGCGCCTGGAGGTCGTCGACGAGGAGAGATCGGGTCAAGTCGGGACTCATCCAAGCTTCGCGTTTGTACAGCGGGATTTTTTTCAGCTCCGACTGCACCGCCGTCCGGTAGAGCTGCTGGTAGCGGTGCAAGTCTGCGATCCTCTCCCGCATGTCGTCGACCTTGCGGCAAAGCACGGGGATCATACGCCGCATGAACGGTTCGTCTGCTTGGTGCCAGCTTTCTTTCGCGCCGTAGGCTTCCTCCATGAGCGCGAGGTAATCCACCCGGGGTTGCTGGCCGACTGACTGGCGCTGCCTGCGGGCGACCTTCATGGCTTTCGGGCTCCCTCCGATTCCGCTGGAGCCGTCGAAGTACGAGTCTTGGGATCTGTCACCGCTTGCCGGCGGTGCATGCGACTCCCATCTCGCTTGGTGCGGCGCGAGGCGCAGCGCACTGGCCAGCTTCGGCGCAAGACGCGAGCAGCGCATCGCCCCTGCGCCCCTTCTGGATTCCCCCCACCTGTCTCGAAAATGTTTGTTTTGAGCGTTTCCGCAATGCTTTGGTGCTGTTGTTTTCACTCTTCCGGCAATGGCATGCTGCCGCTCGTATATTGTGTAAAAGTTGGATATGTGGGTTAGGCGACTTGTCGCCCCGCTGTCTCGAAAATGTGTGCTTTGAACTTTTCTGCAAGACTGTGTCGTATTTTTTAGCGTTTATTGTGGTTTAGAGGTTCGGTGTTTTAGGGTCTCCGGTTGACCATTGAGGCTGTGAGGCGGGTGGTATGTGGGTAGTAGGTATGCTTAAATACGGCTAGCCATGTTTGTAAGTGTTGCGACCGACACCAAGAAGAAATTCGCTTTGAATTTAGTCTTGGGCCCCCCACGCGCATGCATGTTGAGCAGGGGTTGCCATGCAGCTCGTATCGGTCTGTAATATGCGTTCTTACTTCCTTTGGGTTGAGGAGGACGTGCGGTGGGAGGGTCGGGTAGTAGAAAGAGAAGGTGAAGGGCTAAAAAATACTCGACGTAGCTGCTTCGACTCCGAATGAAAGGGGGGAAATATAGAGGTAAGGGGCAAATACAATACAAACACAATCTGATTTGTTCTTCGCTTACACCACCGTGTGTTGTTTTCTCACTCAGGACTTTGACCTGTTGTGTTTGTGTGATTTGTCGTGTAGGGGTAGACCCGCATGACCTCACGTCCGTTCAACACGTGGTTCGGTAGTTACAGCACTTGGGATCCCTTCTGTTCTTTGTCGGGCAGCATCGTCGAGCATTTCCTTTCAAGCTGGCGCTTATGTAAAAAAAAATATTTCTTTCTGTTCTTTGTCGGGCAGCATCGTCGAGCATTTCCTTTCAAGCTGGCGCTTATGTAAAAAAAAATATTTCTTTTTCCGTAAGTGGCGACTGCTTGTTGTCCTCCGCAGTTAAGGTACTCTGAATACACTCTGGCATCGTGGCTGGTTATCTGGTCGTTTTTCGGCGTTGACAAGCTGCCACTCGTGTGTAAAAGTTGGATATGTGGTAGACCTCAGTTGTACGTAATACCTGCGCGGAATATAGCCCATGTGTGGGTGTTGTGCATGTGGTGGGCGACATGTCGCCCCGATTCTATATGAGCGATGGGTAGTCCACCCGGGGTTGCTGGCCGACTGACTGGCGCTGCCTGCGGGCGGCCTTTGTGGCTTTCGGGCTCCCTCCGATTCCGGTGGATCCGTCGAAGTACGTGTCTTGGAATCTGACACCGCTTGCCGTGTAACACCCACATCTTGCCTGATATGGGTAAGCTTCGGCGCAAGAGGGAGCAGCGCATCGCCCCTGCGCCCTCTTGGATTCCCCCCACCCGTCTCGCAAACGTTTGTTTCCGAAAGGGTCCGTGGCTTGTTTTTCAGAGTGAAGGTTCATCGGGTAACAGTAGCTAACCCCCTGGGCCAAGTCACTCATGAAATGGGCCGAAAACTGCCTCCTCACCAGTTTCCGGCCCATTTGTTCTTCGCTTACACGACCGTGTGTTGTTTTCTCACTCAGGATTTTTGACCTGTTGTGTTTGTGTGGTACTCATTTGCATGCAAATGACTCCTCACTAACGCAAAAAGAAGACGTGTTTGTGTGATTTGTCGTGTAGGGGTAGACCCGCATGACCTCACGTCCGTTCAACACGTGGTTCGGTAGTTACAGCACTTGGGATCCCTTCTGTTCTTTGTCGGGCAGCATCGTCGAGCATTTCCTGTCAAGCTGGCGCTTATGTAAAAACCACCCAGAAAGAAGGCTCTTCCAAGAACGCGGAAACAACAAATGGGCCGGAAACTGGTGGGGCGGCAGCAGAAGCTGTGTATCTAGACAAAAAGTGTTAGGCAGGGGGGGGAGGGCGGGGAGAGGAGAGTGATTTGACACCGCGATTGCGTCCGTTCTTAAGAAGCCGGCGGCCTTGGGTCAGTGCTGCCCACGAATACGAAGACCGATTCGCTCTTTTCGAAAAGGATCGATCCTCGCCTCTGGTGTAGTGAATGTTCGATTGAACCTCCGCGGGTTTTAAAGTATCCAATTTACAATAGGAACACCCTATATACGAAGAGCGGGGTGGTTACACGAGGAAAGAGTATCGGCGAGGGCCTTCGTTGTCGTTCGTGGCCACTATCCCAAGAGTCCAATGTGTTTCACGAGGATTCCCGAGGAGTTTGGGTTCAGGGTAGTGCAGTCGACGAATTGTATGTTTCAAGTGTGCCAGGCATAATCCCGGAAGCCCTGGATATGAAGACCGGATGCAGTCGACTCCTCCGGGCGGGAAAGGGCTGCTTGTTGCTTGCCCGTTGTTTGCGCGAGTGCCCTTTCCCAAAATCTCGTCGAAACAGCACGGGGTGTTGCCGCCCGACTTCGTTCATAGCAAGACAAGGTAGCGCACGGAAGATGAAAGCTGGGGTCACTGAATTGTACAAGAGTGGCCCGAGTGTGTGGGGAAGCAAGAAGTACAGATACATTATATAGATGAGAGGGAGGAAAGAGAGAGAGAGAGAGAGGGTGTGTGTGTGTGTGTGTGTGTGTGTGTGTGTGTGTGTGTGTGTGTGTGTGTGTGTGTGTGTGTGTGTGTGTGTGTGTGTGTGTGTGTGTGTGTGTGTGTGTGTGTGTGTGTGTGTGTGTGTGTGTGTGTGTGTGTGTGTGTGTGTGTGTGTGTGTGTGTGTGTGTGTGTGTGTGTGTGTGTGTGTGTGTGTGTGTGTGTGTGTGTGTGTGTGTGTGTGTGTGTGTGTGTGTGTACGGGTGGGTGTTTAAGTTCATGGCGTAGCAAGTGGTACCGTCTGCAGCGAAGTATAGCCCACTCGTCACTTTCACCGGTCGGTTTCGAGCATCCGACACGCTGCTTTTCGGACGATCCGAATAGGTCCACACGTCTCAACCATAAACCCCACTGAGCACTGATTAATAATTGTACGCATCTGCGGCAAAGCCTGCCATTTAAACGCACACTTCATCAGACTTGGTCACACTGAGCCCCGACCGCGCGTTGCGGGGCGACAGCAGTCCGGGGACGGTGTCTTCACGGGACGGTTCTTGTCCGTCCACCTGACGGTTCACAAATCACTCATGCAGCACTTCGGCAACGTTTGCCATTTCAACAGACGAAGAACTGACGTTTTAAGCAGCCCGAACATCTGTGTAATGCAGAGACGAAGC
This sequence comes from Diplonema papillatum, assembly GCA_030068145.1. Lineage (NCBI taxonomy): Eukaryota > Euglenozoa > Diplonemea > Diplonemida > Diplonemidae > Diplonema > Diplonema papillatum. The sequence continues at coordinate 189,628 of JAPJBO010000346.1, forward strand.
AGCGCTCATCGGTCGGTTTGCCGCAACCTCCAGGTACTTCCCCGAGAGTGCAATACTAGAGGCACACTCAAGAACAGCACTTCTGTCATTTCGAATGAGTATTACGACCAGGCGAGGAGACGTGAAGTGTCATGGTACGGGCCTTGTCGGACACCGCTTTTGGTAGGAGACGGGCTGCGCGCCGGTTGGGGGTGGAACACCATGTAGTGCGGGTTGTCGCTCTGCATGTTGTTGCCCACGGACCGGCGGCGGGAGTTGAAGAGCGGCCGCGACCACGACGGCGCCGAGCCGGCGCGCTGGGTGCCGCGGCCGGAGCGGGGGTCCTCGAGCTGTTGCCCGAGGATCTTGCACACGGCCTGCTGCCGCGACTTGGTCACGCTGAGCCCCGACCGTGCGTTGCGGGGCGACAGCAGCTCGGGGACGGTGTCTTCGCGGAAGGCCGGGCGCCCCTTCCTGTTCTTGACCGAGTCCACGAAGCACGTCGGCACCTGGCTGATGAACCGCTTCGCGGTCGGCGAGTCAGCCCGGTTGCGGTGGATGATCTCGTTCGTGTCGGCGATCTCGAAGTTGCGGTACGCTACGTTGCAATTTTCGTACGGCATCTTCCTTTTCGTCTCCCTCCCCCGCGGCTGCCCGTGGGTCAGCGCTCCGTTTTTGGAGACCATGCTGTCTTCCTTCAGCGGGGAGTTGGTCCTGTGCCTGCCCTTCAACGGTCGGTAGTCCGATGTGTAGTCAGCTTCGCAGGCAGCCGACTTCAGCGAGCTGTCGTACCGGCTTGGAGTGGTGGCCCTGCCCAGCTTGTGGGGGGCGGGGCGCTCCTTGTTCGGGGAAGGGCGGCGGCCGAACCTGTGCTCCTGGTGGTTCCCGGTCACAAAGCCCTCGTGGTTGTTCAGGCAGCTGTCGTTGGCGCGGGCGCGCGCGAGGCCGGACATCTTGTTCCCGCCGCCGAAGCGGGCGTCGACGCCGTCCTTGTTGCGCACCCAGCTCAGGTTTGAGCACAGCGACTCGACCTGCCGCTGCTTGTCGGCCCCGGCGGCTTTCCCGAAGCGGAACGGGGGCGGCTCCGCCGGCGGGCCGGCCGAGTTGGGGTTCCCCACCGCTCGGCTCCCCGACTGAGAGCCGCAGCCGTAGATCAACGCTCGTCTGGACGGAGACGTGGGCATGTTGCTTGGCTTTGCCGGGCTGGTTTCTTCTTCTTTACAAGCACCTGTTTCACGCATGTTTCGAGGTTCGAAAATCAGGTTTTACAGCTAGTGACAAATGTAACCAAGAACGCCAAAATGTCCCTTTCGTTGAAAGTTGAACAGAGTTAGTAGTAGTAGTGTACTAGTGGTAGACCTGCGTATTCATTGCGCGCCCACCCGTGTATCAAGACTCCGTTTCGGGAGACTGTGTTGCCTTCCTTCAGTTGGGGAGTTTGTCCTGTGCCTGCCCTTCAACGGTCGGTAATCCGATGTGTAGTCTGTTTCGCCGGAAGCTGCCGTCAGCGAGCGTGGCCCTGCCCAGCTTGTGGGGGCGGGGCGTTCCTTGTTCGGGGAAGGGCGGCGGCCGAACCTGTGCTCCTGGTGGTTCCCGGTCGAAGCCCTCGTGGTTGTTCAGGCAGCTGTCGTTGGCGATCGGACTTCTCACGCAATTGCGACTGCTCCATGGCAGACGACTGTTTAGTGTTGCAAACGAATCACGAACACGCTGAACTGGATCCTCCACACACTCGTCGGATTGGGTGGTTGCGCCTTCGGCGCTTTAATCTTTCATTAAGAGAGATCGCTCAGGATCGGGCGCGCGCGAGGCCGGACCACGCCGTCGAACCCGCTTCGGGCGTCGACGCCGTCCTTGTTGCGCACCCAGCTCAGGTTCGAGCACAGCGACTCGACCTGCCGCTGCTTGTCGGCCCCGGCGGCTTTCCCGAAGCGGAACGGGGGCGGCTCCGCCGGCGGGCCGGCCGAGTTGGGGTTCCCCACGGCTCGGCTCCCCGACTGAGCCGCAGCCGTAGCTCAACGCTCGTCTGGACGGAGACGTGGGCATGTTGCTTGGCTTTGCCGAGCCGGTTTCTTCTTCTTTACAAGCACCTGTTTCACACATGTTTCGAGGTTCAAAAACCTCGAAAGCCTCGGTCCTTGCCAGACACAGAAGGCGGACCATCATCAGCGCGGAACCTGAGTGTCTGCAGACAGGACAGCGGTGTGAGTCTGGTTTGTCAGGCGGCTGTTCGTAGGAATCGGAACGGGGAGGGGTACTTCACGCAAGGTGTTTTTATGCTTCACCTTTTCTCACGAACGGGGGGTCCGACCTCCTTTAGGCTTCTGTCAGGTTCACCCGTCAAGAGGTCGCGTCAACTATTCCCTGCAGTATTAGCATACTGTGTACCCCCGAAAACCCCGTATTGCGTAGTTCCCGCGTAGTTTGTGCGTATAAGTCGATCTTTGGGGCAAGAAGGTAGCGATACTTTTGGCTCGCTCCTCCCACACACTTCACGATGGGCCGGTGGTGGCCTCGTGTCGTGGCCCTAATCTTGGTCTTGCCTGTTTCCTTGCTAACCCGCCTCAACCAGGTTGCTATGCGGCGGAATGACCGTGGCATCAACTGCGTCACGGTGAGTCTACCCCACTTCCTTCGAGCAACAAAGCTAAAAAAAGGCCGGCGGAGCCGTGGAGAAAGGCGGAGAAGTCTTCCTGGAAAGCCAAGAATAGATGAGCCGCAGCTCTTGACAGCTCGAGAAAAGAGGGTGCTTCTATTCTTCAACTTTTCTCACGAGGGCGCGGGGGGCTTGGAAGGGATAGAGTGGGCGGTACCACTTCAGCACGTCGGACTTTTCCGACTCTCGCAATTGTAGGCAGCATAAGCATTAACTCAAGTGGTCTAGACAACTACTCCCTGCAGTATTTTCATACTTTCAGAATACTCGAGGCGCCGCCCGGTGCCTATTTCGATCGGAAGCAGGAGGGGGGCAGACCTACAAAATTAATGTTGTCCGAAGCGCGGCGCTCAGGACTTTTGAAGGACCTCGGTATGGCCTGTTGGGATACCAACTACTACCGAAACTAGAGTTTTCGTTGACCGCACTACCCTGAGCCCAAATTCTGGACCTGGTTTCAGGTGGCAAATTTGGCAAATGATCATGATCAGAAGGTCCTACTTGGGCGGTTCAGTTTTCTCACACATTGCATGTCTCGAAAAAATAAACGTAGTGCTTTTTGAGTGCTCACGCTCAGCATATTCCCGGATGCTACAGCACTTTCTCCACTTGCAGGGCGGGTTCTTGTATTGCGCTAACGTCCGCATTGTAGTTTGCACTTCGGCGGCCTCCTCGAGTAGTTCCTACAAAGCAGGCGGTTGTTCAAAAAAATGGGGTTCAAAAAAAACCGAGAAAGGGGGGGGGGGGGGGAACGAAATAACGGGCACCCTCAAAAGATCTATTAGGGTTCTCTATCCGGGGTTCCGTTTCGCTTTCTATCCCTACTAAGCGGATCGTGCCGCTAGGACGAAAGCCTTTCGTTTTTTTGGCCGGTCAGGACCGTGTTTAGCAGGTCCACATCTATCCCCTGGAACTGCGTTGCTGTCTATCACAGTGCAATACGCTGCGCCACGGTCTATCAGGTCCATCCCTATCTCCTGGAGCTGCAGAGCCGGGGTAACTTTTACTAGAAGAGGCACTCAGCCTTATGATTATATCGTTACCCTTTCGGGTCCAACTGTTCCTTTCCACTTGTGGATAGCTCGGGTAGAGATTCCAGGGGAGAGAAGATCCCGCATGCTGAGGGCAGCAAGTCGAACTCGTGCACCCTGGAAGGCAAAGAATCGCGCTTGGAATGGCGCCCATCTGCGCCGTGTTTTTGTTTGAAGCCACGAACGCATTTGGACCGTCATGCGGAACCTGAGTGTGCAGACAGGACAACCTGTGGTTCGCCAGACTCTTCACGCCGATGATCATCTGTTTCCACAGCATACCACGATACCACACTAGCGGTGCCGCGCATGCTTCGAAGTGCGGGAAGGATGTAAAGCCAGAGTTCGACTACTGTGGACCCACTGTTGTGGACCCACCATGGATCCACTGTGGGACACGGTGGTCCAACTCTCCAACCCGCTGTGCGATGCGCTGCTGTTCCAAGTGGTCCAGTTCGCCTCAGGTCCCGCGGGGCTCACTTCGCTTTTCGGCGCTTCGGCTGCGAGTCGCCGAGGATCGACTGCAGCTTCTTGGAGGGCCCCTCCTTGGTTTCCTTGAGCTTCGGCGCCGCCGGGAACGACGACATCGCGTTGGTTTCCTCGTAAAAGACCGACGACGACGTGTCGAGCACCGACTTTTTTTTCAACTCCTGCAGCGAGGTGTCCATCTTGTCCGAAACACGGGCGGTACCGCGCATGAACGCTCGCTTCGAAGTGCGGCCGAAGGACGCGAAGCCGGAGTTTGAGTTCGAGCGCTCTATGAGGTCGAGCACGTCTTGGCTGTTGCAGGAGGGTTCCAGGTCGAACTTGATGGCCGTCGCCTGGCCGGACTTCTTGAACCGGGTTAGCTCCACCCGCCGCGCGATGCGCTGCTGCTCCAAGTGATCCAGCTCGTTCTCAGACTCCTCGCCCGGCGGAGCCGCCGACGCCGCCGTGTTCTCATCCTGCACCAACTCAAGCTCGCAATCCTCGTCGTCACTCGACTCCGCGCCATCCTCAGCACGAGGCCGCTTCACCGAAAGCTGCGCCGAAGCGTGCGTCAGCGCGAAAAACCCGGATCCCTTCGGCAGCACGGGGCTGCACCCCTCGCTTCCTTCCCCTTCGATCGGCGACACGAGCGTCGTCAGCGGCGACGCCGCGTCTTGCGACATCATTTCGAGGGACATGTCGAGGCGGTTTCTTTGCGAGGCCGCCACGACGGTAGCCTGGGTGGCCGCAACGGCCGCGGAACCGCCGAAGCACGATGCTTGGGTGGCCTGGGTTGCGAACAACTGGGTTTGGGTGGCGGTGAAGGAGAAGGAGGACTGCGACGTGGTCTCGTCGAGGGGCGACCAGGCGCACGCCGGGGCCGCGGTGCCGTCCGCGGGAGCCGCGAAGACGTCGCACAGCGTGAGCCCGCTGCCGCGGATGCTCTGGTGGGTCGCCTGCAGCAGCTTCTGCTGCTCCTTCTGCATCGTTTTCGCGGCCTTCGCGTTCTCCCGCTGCGCCTTCTTCTCCGCCTTCACCCGCTCCCTCTCCTCCTGCGCGAGGCGCCGCTGCTCGTTGGGCACCCTCTTAGCGGCGGGCTTCGTCTGTTGTGGACGTTGTTTTCGCTTGCGTGTGACGGTGCCCGTTTGCTCGGTCTTCGCGTCATCTTCCAGGGTCGGCTCGCGGGTCTCCGGTTGCTCTTCTTCTCCGTCGAAATCGAAGTCCGCCTCGGTCACCTGCGTGTTGCCGAAGGCAGCCATGTCTTCGTCATCGAGCCCGAAGAAGTCGGCGGCTGCGCTGCCGAAGCTTGCGTCTATCAACGCGTCGGCATCGGCACTGCCCGCGATACCCGCACTATTTTCTTCAGGTGGAATCAAAGGAGGGGTCTGCCCACGCACGCCCAATGGAAACGTGCCGCTGCCGAAGCACGAATCGACCGCGTCGTCGACCGCCTGGATCGAACACGGCTCGGCGCTGGCGGGTTCCGCTGGTTGATACGAGGGATCGCTTCGGTCTGCGCAGCCGGCTCCTGCTTCGTGCAAGGCTTGGACGGCCGCCGGTGCTCTGGTTGTTCGGGCGGCTATATCGCCCGGTAGGTGCGTGGCGTCGTTTGATGCTTTGAAGGTTCCTGACCCTTGGTGATCGGTGGCTTCTGCAGCGGCTCTGACGGTTTCCACGCACACTTGATGCAGGGCTTCGTTTGATGCTTTGAACGTTCCTGACCCTTGGTGATCGGTGGCTTCTGCCACGGCTCTGACGGTTTCCACGCACACTTGATTCGTGGCTTCGTTTGATGCTTTGAAGGTTCCTGACCCTTGGTGATCGGTGGCTTCTGCCACGGCTTTGACGGTTTCTACGCATACTTGATGCGCGGCATCGTTTGATGCTTTGATGGTTCCGGTCCCTTGGTGATGAATGACTCCCTCTCCGGCTTCGTGTGTGGCTTCGTTTGATGCTTTGAAGGTGCCTGTCCCTTGATGATGGATTACTTCTTCTACGGCTCTGACGGTTTCCGTATACACTTGATGCGTGGCTTCGATTGGTGCTTTGAAGGTGCCTGTCCCTTGATGATGGCTGACTTCTTCTGCGGCTCTGACGGTTCCTGTCGAGCAGTCGGCGTTGTCCGGCGTCTTGATGGCCTCAGAGGCTCCGCCGGGCGCCTTCATGGTCGCCGCCGCTGGATGCGCGGCCCCCCCTAGGGCTCCGACGGTTTCCGCCGCTGGATGCGCGACTGCATTAGATGCGCCGATGATGCCCGCCACGAGGGGGGCTCCTTCCACGCACGCCGCGCCCGCCACCCCGCCGGCTTTTTTTTCGGAATTTTTGGAAAGCTTGCTAGAAAACCTTCCGGGGGAGCTTAAAGTGCCTCCGGGTTGGTGACTTTCGGCGACGGTCGCCCGGTCACTGGGAGGGAGGCTACACTTGGTGCTGTTCCTTTCAGGGGAGTCCTACTGCTATTTTAGAGTTAAAGGTCGCTTGCAATTCCGTTTCTTGCGTTTGTTGTGGTTTAGAGGTTCTGTGTTTTAGGGTCTCCGGTTGACCATTGAGGCTGTGAGGCGGGTAGTATGAGGGTAGTAGGTATGCTTATACACTTTAACTACGGCTAGCCTAGATTTATATTGCGCTTTATATGCTCGCCTCGCGCCTGGACTCATCAGGCTTTTCCCAGCTGTGGCTTCTCCTGCAGGATGCACTCAGCCGCGCACCTGTGCTGTGGCGGCTTGTGGCACATTTCTGCTATTCCCAGCTGTGGCTTCTCCTGCAGCATGCACTCGGCCGCGCTCCTGTGCTGTGGCGGCTTGTGGCACATTTCTGCTATTCCCAGCTGTGGCTTCTCCTGCAGCATGCACTCGGCCGCGCTCCTGTGCTGTGGCGGCTTGTGGCACATTTCTGCTATTCCCAGCTTCTTCACCAATTCGTCGTAGCAAAGGCCTGCGCTGTCCTCCACACGGTGTGCCGCGGGTGATCGGCGGGCTGCAAGTACGTCCCGTCGTCGCGGCGGGCGCGGAAACGGCGCCTGTGCCACGCGTGCCCTGCCCGTCGGTGGGCTGACAAGCCAAGTGTGGGGAAGGGACGTGTTCGACGTGTTCCCGCAGTACGACTCGGCTCTACGCGCTGAGCGCGCTCAGAAGTGGCATCTTCAGCACCAGCTGGGGTCGCTCCACTCGCCGCCCACACCGGGAGTCCAAGCCGAGGCTAAAAGCTGGACAAAGCTGAAGCTCAAAAGCGGGTGCCACACCCGGTTTTCGGGTGTGCATTGCACACACCGGTTTGGGTTGGACTGTAGCACACCTGCTTTTTGTGACGTACCTCGGGTACACTATTCCGGCTTCTGAGGCTGGACGCTACCGTGCAGGCTTCTCGCCTTTGCCCCACGGTGCACTGCAAAAGATCTGGTGTGCAATGTTGAAAGGTGCTGCATCTTGATGTGTGGACGTGTGTGGGTGTGCGAGTGTGATCTCAGTAATGGTAACCCCTGAGCGGAATCTAGCCCAGTGGGTGTGTGTGTGTGTGTGATTGTGCGCGCGCATATAGTGTCTGCGCATCCAGTGCTGGTGCCCGCGTCGCAGGCCATGATGCGAGGGCGTTTTCAGGTCTGCGACAAATGCGCGAAGAAGAAGTGTCCGTTCTGCGCTTCGAGCTCACAGCGCACGCCGGAGCAGTGTTGCCGGGACCACCACGAGCCCGGTGACGGTGTCCTCACGCAGTGCTGCGGAGCGCACCACCTGACGCGTTGCGGCGGCTGCGCCAATGCCTCCGTATGCTGCGGGAGTGTCCACCACCGGGCGGGAGACCGACCAGGCGACGCCGACGACGAGAAGGAGGCACCTGCGCCTCCGGCGGGACCACAACTGGCACCGGCAGCGCCCCGACGCGGGCTCCGACGCAAACGCGGGGAGACGAGCGAGGAATCCTCGGGCTCCGGCCTGGGAGACTCACCAACGATCGATCGCGCGGCGCCGCTGCGGCGGCGTGCTGCGGAGGACCCTTCCGTCCCACGCACCCCCCCAGCGCGGCGGCGCCGACGCACTCGACTGCCAACACCGCAACTCCGGGCCAACACCCCCGCCCGACAAACGACGCCATTCGGAGTCGAAGCAGCTACGTCGAGTATTTTCCCGGGGTTTGCGACTCTGCGTACTTACGCAGAATATCGCGACCCTGCTGCTTGCCCGCGCCTTGGAGTGCTCAATACTCAGCTCGGCCCCAAGACCGCTGTCATAGGAGGCTGCAGGACCGCCGGTGCAGTCACGCAGGTGACTACCTCCCCCGATGCGCAGCCCGCGGCTGCGTCCATCCGACGCGCGAACCGACGCAAACGCGAAGAAATGAGCGAAGGGTCATCCAACGATGGCTCCGGCCGGGAGGCCACAACGACACGCACTCGCAGGCCGCCTCCGCGGCGGCGCGTTCCATCTGCTGTGACGTGGACACGGTGTGTGCGTAGTGCGTTGCTCAGGGTAGTCGAAGGCCTGACAATCACACTCATGCAACAAATTTACATCTGTAGCAATGGCCTGCACTAGTCTGGTCCGAGGCAGAGTGTGTCTCTGGTTTGCAATATCGGAAAGATACCCGGGGTTGCACCGATTGGGCGAACCGAGCAAGGAGCGCTGCACGTTCAGGCTAGTCCTGCGTCTGACGAAATGTGCGGCAGGCTTTGCCGAAGTGCTGTTCTGGTCCGAGGCAGAGCGTGTCTCTGGTATGCAGTGTCGGGAAGGTACGCCGATTGGCGAACCGAGCAAAGCGCGCTGCACGTTCTGGCTGCTTTAAACGCAGTCCTGCGTCTGGCAAAATTTGTGGCAGGCTTTGCCGAAGTGCTGTTCTAGTCCGAGGTCAGTTGGGTTAGAATGCAGAATATCTGTAGCGATGGCCTGCATTAGTCTGGTCCGAGGCAGAGTGTGTCTCTGGTATGCAGTATTGGGGGGTTGCACCGATTGGGCGAACGGAGCAAAGAGCGTTGCACGTTCATGCTTCAAACGTCAGACCTGCGTTGACAAAATGTGCGGCAGGCTTTGCCGAAGTGCTGTTCTGGTCCGAGGCAGATAGGCTAGAATGCAGAGTATCCGCAGCGATGGCCTGCATTACTGGTCCGAGCAGAGTGTGTCCCTGGTATGCAGTACCGGGGGATACACCGATTGTGAGCCGGTCCGTCCCTATCTCTTGAAACTGCATGCCGCTGTTTATCACAGTGAACTACGGTCCACCACGGTCTATCAGGTCCATCCCTAGTCCCTAGAGCTGCATCGAATTGCCCGGTGCTGTATTCTTCGGTCTATCACGGTCAATCAAGAGGGGATGGACCGGCTCAGATTGGGCGAGCCGAGCAAAGAGCGCTGCACGTTCTGGCTGCTTTAAACGTCGGTTCTACGTCTGACGAAATGCGGCAGGCTTTACGAGAGGGCAAAGGAGGGGAGGTGGAGAGGGAATTCGAGCGGCTCTGTCGCGCCGGGCAGAGGACCTGCCAGAAAGAACCAACGACCTCAGGGCTAGTCTGGCACTTGCTGTCGCCGAGGGAAAGAAAGAGGAGCAAAAGGAGAACGGCTCAATGTACGGGTCAAGCTTACGGGCACGAGTCCCCTGCACAGCATACTATACTACTTTAGGGGGCCCGTCACGCCGACCCGTTTTGTAGCCAGGGTCACTTCGAAGCGGGAGAACCTGCAGGGTAGGGCGAAGTCATAGACTCGTCAATGACGTGTTTTTAAGCTAAGGTCCACCGTTATTCCCCGGAGCTGCATCGAAGTGTCTGCTTGCCGTATATCACTGGACCACGCCTAGCAAGCTTGCTTGGGCGCCTACGGAGCCACATGCGTTCTATCGACTTCCCAGGAATAGCGAAGAAGCAGAAGGGATTCCAAGGACACCAGGTCCATCTCCATCCCATGGTGCTGCATAGAACTGCTGGTGCTGCATGACACATCCCGTGCGAAGAGATAACCGCGCCGGCGATGCAGATTCTCGCCACAGATTCTTTGCATTCTAGCCCAAACGGGTGCTGCCTGTCACGGTCTACCACGTAAAGCACCACACGACACGATTGCTCTCAATCTCCTGCCGCACGTGCGTAGCAGGCCGCCGCAGCATCGAACGAAACAGAAGAATCCACCGCGGTTTCTTAGCAGCGAACTCGGCAAAAAATGTGAGGCTCAGTCCCATCGGCCGCCGTAGCACCGAGCAAAACCGAAGAACCCACGGGAAGCTTGCTCTCAATCTCTCGACGTGCGTAGTGGGCCGCCGCAGCACCGAGCAAAACCGAAGAAACCACGGGAACTGCAGGTTTCTAACAGGGAAGCTTGCTCTCAATCTCTCGACGTGCGTAGTGGGCCGCCGCAGCATGGAACGAAAACGAAGAACTCACGGGAAACTGCGGGTTTCTAACAGGGAAGCTTGCTCTCAATCTGTAGTAGGCCCCCGCAGCATGAAGCGAAACCGAAGAAACCACGGGAAACTGCGGGTTCTAACATGGAAGCTGGCTCTCGATCGGGTCCGGGTCACGTAACAAGAACACAGCACCGTCCGAGAAGCGCCGCAAGGAATCCGGCCAAGAAGGCTTCGCTGCTGAACGACTTCGAATAGTCAGGTGGGTTGCTCACGTAGTGGCTCACGATCTTCGAATAGTTGGGTGGGTTGCACGCGTGGTGACTCACGATCGGGTCCGGGTCACGTATCAAGAACACAACACCGTCCGAGAAGCGCCGCAAGGAACCCGACCAAGAAGGCTTCGCTGCTGAACGACTTCGAATATTGAATGTCAGATGGGTTGCTCACGTAGTGGCTCATGATCGAAGTTCAAGGGAGGGTGAAACATTTACTTTGCCACCCGCTCGGCACGCTGCAGAACGTGCCGCTTGAAGTTGATCTCGCAATTAATCTCGCGCGAGCCTGTGCCGTCCGGGTCGTAGTTATGCGCGGTGACCTCTGCAGGGAACTCAGCGCCGTCGAGAAGCCCCGCAAGGAATCCGGCCAAGTAAGCTTCGCTGCTGAATGACTTCGAATAGTCGGGCGGGTTGCACACGTAGTGGCTCACGATCGGGTCCGGGTCGCAGATCAAGAACACAGCACCACCGTCCTGAAGGGGTTTTGTCGTTTTATTTAGAGTATGTGGGTGTGATCCACAGCAGAAAACTTACGAGTACGCACCTTGTAAAGGAGGGGGTCGAATAATAACAGTTATTTGACACACGTCTGGTTGCCTAAAAACACTACCACTACGTGATCCTGCTACTGTTCGGCTACCCGGAATTTCTTTTAGTATTCGACAAATCGAATAATACCACAGGTGTTATTATTCGACCCCCCCCCTTTACACCCAAGTAAGCCCACCGGATCACACCATATGTGTTGACTGACCACTTGCGGACAGGGGTGGAGTGGGGGGTGGAAAAAGGGACTTTTCGAGAACATTTCGAATCATTATCGGTACCACAAGGACCAAAAAACAAGTCAGGCCTCAGGTGAATGTGCTCAGTAGCTGCGCACACTGTGGCTCTTCTTGACCTACTTCATGTGCCTATCCTGCACCTGCACCGTGTTTCGCTCTACAAAGCAAAGGCCGCATGTAAGGCAGGCCAGGCTGCAGACGGACAGCGGTGTGGACAAACCAGGGAGTTGTAACCATCTGATATTGGGCCGTATGTAAGGCAGGCCAGGCTGCAGACAGGACAGCGGTGTGGACAAACCAGGGATGTGTAACCATCTGATATTGGGCCGCATGTAAGGCAGGCCAGGCTGCAGACAGGACAGCGGTGTGGACAAACCAGGGATTTGTAACCATCTGATATTGGGCCGCATGTAAGGCAGGCCAGGCTGCAGACAGGACAGCGGTGTGGACAAACCAGGGAGTTGTAACCATCTGATATTGGGTCGCATGCAACGTAACACGTGAAACCCCATAACAGAGAGTTGACCCGCACTCGAGCCCCGATTCCAGACGTTCGGTACGCTGACCAATGTCAGGCCTGATTCCAGACACATGATGGCCAGAGGGCCAACGCGCGCGGGCCTGATGCCAGACGTCGAGCACCTCCTCCCGCACAAGTTTGTTCCAGCATGTCTTGAGGAGCGTCGACCCGTACTCGAGCAGTATTATGCCTGATTTCAGATGCATGACGACCAGCGGGCCAACGTGCTTGAAACCAGACTCCCGGCACCTCCTCCCGTTCACGCTTGCTTCCAGCACAGGCGTTAAGAGCGTTGACCGGCCTGATACCAGACGCATGGCCTTAGGAGAGTTAACCCGCACTCGAGCGCGATTCCAGACGTTCGGTACGCTGACCAATGTCAGGCCTGTTTCCAGACGCATGATGGCCAGAGGGACGCGCGCGGGCCTGATGCCACACGTCGAGCACCTCCTCCCGCACAAGCTTTGTTCCAGCATGTCGTGAGGAGCGTCGACCCGTACTCGTGCCTGATTCCAGACGCTCGGTACGCTAGGCAGTATCATGCCTGATTTCAGACGCATGACGACCAGCGGGCCAACGTGCTTGAATCCAGACTCCCGGCACCTCCTCCCGTTCACGCTTGCATCCAGCACAGGCGTTAAGAGCATTGACCCGCCTGATTCCAGACGCATGGCCTTAGGAGAGTTAACCCGCACTCGAGCCCGATTCCGGAAGTTCCGTACGCTGACCAATGTCAGGCCTGATTCCAGACGAGAGGTGGGTTGTCGCCCGCAGTGGCATCGTCAAGACGATACCGTGAGAACTCGATACAAACTGCCGCAGTCGGTGCCATACGGGCAAAGAGACCGGTGTCCGTGAGTGAACGAAGCCGTGGGAGGTCTCGTTTGGACCTTTTCTCTTGGGGCGATTACCGCAGAATCGATTGATGGGAGCGAGGTCGGGAACAAGGAAGAGGGAGGGATTGCCTGTGTTTTTTTTCCGAATCCGAATCCTTAAGTTTCCGAATCGTCCCCTTCCAACCTTGCTTCTGAAGCAAGTGGACCTCAAACACTCAGGGCTTGTCGCCCAATACCTCTCTCTTTAGGTCCTCACTCGAGCCCCCTAGACGCACCGAAGGTGCTCAAACAAGTTTGCTAGAAAGGTGTTGACAAGCCCGGATAGCACCCAGTGTACGGAGCCTCAGACATACCTGGCTAACTTTCTTCAACTCCGCTTGCTTGTTGAACATCGCCTTCCAAACAGTCGTCTGAATCCAGGTGAGAAACTGCGTTGTGTAGGCTTTTCATTTCCCAAATCATCCTGTCCCGAAAGGCTCACACTTCAAAGGGCACGAATTGGTTTGACAAATAAACAAGGTGTTCGAATGAAACTTTCGCCCCTCAGCTGCAAATCGATACACTCAACTGCAGCATAACACTGAGCACGGAAGGAAAAGAAGTCATGCGGAAGTATACGTTCATTATTGGTGTGTGCGACAGACCGTCCGTTCTACACCGGTCTCGAATAGTAAGAAGGAACATTTTTGCTTCATGTTTCGGCAGAACTCTGCCAGATTTATAAAATTCGATTTCACCGTGGCCCCTGCGGTGCTCTACCTGTACTGTACAGTACTGCAGTCACGTGGCACGGTGTGCCACTGCTATTCGAAGCTTGGATAGACGTGCACACCGCCACCGCAAACCTATATCTCACCCCCCTCCGTTCCCTTGTTTGCGTGCGCGGGGCGACGGTTCCAGGCACTCAGACACCCACAGGCCCAAAACCAGATTTATGGCTGAAACCGGCTTTTTGGCTCGGTCAGACAAAGTGCTAAAGTCCCCTGCTCGCACCGAACTTCTCAAAAAAAAGGGGGAAAGAACCTGAGACCGATCCGGGCATGTATAAAACCGTATCTGATCTCAGAACATGGCCCGGTTTTACCCGGGGGAAGTCGGTCCTGCTGTCGAGTTCCTACTCCAGCAATCGTGAGCAGCGCAAACTCGAGAAGTTCGGCCAACTACTCTTGCCTGATATACTCCAGGAGAGGGGAAAGCTGCATACTCGGATAAGATCCGTTTCTCTGCTGTCAACGCCTTTCGTGCGGAACACGATCAGGTCAAGCACTCGGATGCCGACACCGTACCCAATCGCATGCAACCGCTCCTCCCATGTCGTCAGGGAGCGCGCCGGCGTAGGGGATGACTTGGTATACTGGACGATGGCAGAGAACAGGAACGCGAACGCGCTCAGCGACACTTCCGACTTGCCCTTCGGGATGGGCCGGTCGAGAATGAGGGGGAGTCCTTTAGGCATTCTCGGGAGGCCCGCCTGCACGTTAACTACGTTCTTCCCACCACCCCCGCCTCTCTTTGCTTTCGTGTCGGTGCCTGCGGAGTATGATGAACGGTGGTGGCGGCTTCGCCTCTAAGAACAGGCGAAACTCCTCAGCTAGATCCGAACAACTCAGCTCTAGAAAATACATGGTGTACAAGTCACGCGGGTAGGGGCTACAGCATCAGCTGTGTAACTAGGTGCCACACACATGCCACGTGGTTGTGTGTGCATTCCATGACCACACCTCTGTAAGGTGCGTGGATACCGCAACAACAGCATCAGCTTTGTACCTAGGGAACCGCAGCACCCCTCAGCTCTGTAGCTATGTGATACACACATACTCCACACCTCCGTGAGGTACGTGGAAACCGCAACCCACAGCATCAGCTTTGTACCTAGGGAGCCCAAGCACCACTCTGCTCTGTGTGTGCAGGTGCTACACACATACTACGTGGTTGTGTGGGTTTCACGACACTCTGTAAGGTACGTGGATACCGCAACCGCAGCATCAGGTCTGTAGCTGGTAGCCAGGCAACGCATGCCACGGGGGGATGCCACGGGGGGTACGTAGATCAACCAAGCAGCACCTCAAAATGCTAGGTAGGCATGCGTACTACAGACCTTGCTACGGACGAATGTGCCCTGTGTCATCAAGAAAATCATCATACGACGAGCCAATGGAAACGCGAAGATATTTCTCGATTTGTGCGGTGGACGCGCGTGGCCTCTACGAGGTTTTTCGTCATACAAAATCGTGCGGATGGGAAGGTGGGGTTCCAGATGCGGAAAAGACGATTGGGAAGGGGGGGGGGGCGTCTGGGTCAAACATGTCGATGACTCCAAGAATGGGGAACCTCTAGCGTCCGGTCTTCGTCGCAGGATCTGCATACTCCGATGTCCGCGCACCTGCTAACGCCCTAACGCCTTTCATGCGGAATACGATCAAGCCAAGTACTCTGCTGTCGACTCCTCTCGCAGCAGGCCGCAGGTTGCGAACTTTAGCTCGGGCTGAGGCTCTCCGGATGGCTTTGGGCCTCCACTCAGCCTCATGATACGACACGGCAAGCAGACACTTAAAGACATGCGATCACAAGTGCTGTCACATGTTATCAATATAACGTGCGAAATCACTTGAAATTTCCACTTCAACAGGTGCATCGTGTAAAGGACCGACGACAGCTGGCGCAGGGCCTCAGAAGGCCTCCAGCGCGGTCTGCCGAATACGTCAAAAGCAACCATTTCGTGTTGGATTGCTCGTCGCATCCTGTCAAGAGCATCGGTGGGCATATGCATCGCGCTCACTTTCGCTATTCCCAACAAAGAAAGCAAGTCGGGCCGAAGAATATACTACTTGTAAGGCACATCCAGCAGCTGGGTTTCCTCCACCGAAAGCCCAAGTCAGGTTGCTCTCTCTTGCACGCAAAATGTGACCTTGTTTCAGCAGCAGAAAGACTCCATTAGAAGAATGCGTCCGCTGTTTGGAATCCCCCGCGCCATCGAAGAAAGAAGCTGTGCACGGTGTCCATTGCCCCACCTCACTCCAAAGACAAGGGCGCGGAATCAAGGGAATGTGCGAGTCGACTCGAGAACATTCTGACGACTGTTGCCCCCAACCGCAAGTCTATTCCGACTCTTCTTTTCGGTCATTACAAGAGATGGGAAACACAAGAAAGCGATTTCTGTGAGGCAGGACCTGTATTACTCCGATTCGTCACTTTCGCATGCTCCAGTTGTCATCGTCGTAGGTGTCGAACGGTCGAACCCCCCAGGCCTACACAGTCTGACCCAGTCTGCAGCAAGTGACTGATGCGGGATGACAGACACTTCTACTTGCCTGCTACGCTGTAGACGTTTCTCAAAGCTTTAAAAAACGCGTCTCTGACGGGATCTTTCAGAAAATGACTCGTTGAATGGGCACTGCACATTGCTGCAGCGGCTCAGAAAGAAGCTGTTACAAGAAGTCATCCCTGTTGCGATCCCTCAGGAAATGACCCGTTGAATAGGTACCTGCGCGACGATGCACAGAATTCCGCATTATCGCGGCAAGAAGGTGTTGGGAGTAGGCCTCGCTATCGTCAACGAAAGACACGGGCCGGACGTACGCTGGAGGGCAGTCTGCCAGGAAGAGGTGCAAGTCCGCCGACTTGATTTTCGTCGACTCAAAAACTTCAACGGCGGCGGCCCACGCTTCTTCTTCGACGCAAGCCTTCATGACTGACTCCGTCACTAAGTGCCCAAGCTCAACAGAATCCCAATCCATGCTGCGGAACACGTGCAGGGCCCAATCAAGCTGCCCTACGTCCATACACAATCGAACGACTTCTCTCCCTGCCTCTGCATTCAGGCCGCCGAGCTCCCACACGTCTTCGGCGAACCGCACTGCCGCTTGAACGATGGCAAGCGTCTCTTGCTGCGTGCGGCACGTTATGTAGGCCTCGTAACAGCAGCGGATGGCTGCTTCGCCGAGCCGCGCGTTCGTTTTGCTGAAGCACGAGTAGCGGACGACCGCGAACGCCTGCTGCCAGTGCCCGGTGGCCTGCAAGCAGCGCAGCACCGCCAGAATGCTGTCCGCCGTGGGGTCATACCCCAGAGCCTCCAGCATATTGTGCACCTCGATACCTGCGACGGGTGGTTTTCTTTATGGCGACATGCTTGCTTGTCTACAACAAAAGCGTCGGTTGCCAAAGCTAAGCTCGGGCGAAGCTAAGTTCGGACAAAGCTATGTTCGGCGAAGCTAAGTTCGGCGAAGCTAAGTTCGGGCAAAGCTATGTTCGGCGAAGCTAAGTCCGGGCGAAGCTAAGTTCTGGTGAAGCTTAGTTCAGGCGAAGTTAAGTTCTGGTGAAGCTTAGTTCGGGCGAAGCTAAGTTCGGGCCAAGCAAAGTTCTTCTTCTTTTTCACGAGTTAGGGATCTCCATGTGAAGCACGGACATGTAAACTGTGACAGTGACATGATCTTCAGCTTGGTGTTGGTTCGCTCATTGCTCAGGCTTACATTTTTGGAACACATTGCAATGTCTCGAAAAAAATATTTGAATCAGGGGGGCCACACCGGTCTGAGGAATGCCTGCGTTGCCGCACAGCGCGACGAGAAACCCGGCGGACCCGCTCCAAGTCACGCGCGAGAGAACCGTTCGGACCGCGCGCCACGCCTCCGCCGAAACGGCCGGCTCGTCGGCTTGGGCGGACGCGACGACGCTCAGCAGCGCTGCGACGGTGCGAGTGCTGTGCGCGATCGACGCGCCCACCAGCAGCGCCACCGCGTCCCGCTTCCGCCCGTTGCGCGAGGCCGCCGCGGCCGCCACCAGGCACAGCGGCGGCGTGACGTCGCCCGGCTGCGCCGCAGCGAGCTCTTGGTACACCCGCAGCGCCTCGCCAGGCCTCCCGGCGGCGCCCAGCCGCTTGATGGTCTGCGCGGCCAAAAACGGGTCCTGCGCAGCTCCGACTCCCGTTTCCGGCGCGGACGAGGCTGCCAGCTGCTCTGCAAGGTCGGGGAGACCGGCTTTGATAAGCGCGTCGGTTAGGACCACGACGGCTTGCGGATCCAGCTGGACACCGAGCGACCGGATCCTGCGGATCAGCTGCACAGCGAGGGGCAAATTCTCGCCGGCGACGAGGATCTGCACGATCGACGTGTGCATGGCGGCTGTTTGCTGGTGTCCGATTGCCTCCACGCGGTTGTAGAAGCGCAGGGCGGAGGGGGCGTCGTCGGGTTTGAAGGCGGAGAAGGCGGAGTGATACACGTCGGTGATCGGCGGCTGCGAGGGATGCGTCAGCAGGTGCCCAGTCGCCTCCGCCAGCTCGACGAAGCGGAGCAGGGCGGGGGGCGTCATTCGGCCTTTTCCGTGGGCTTTGAAGAGGGTGCCGAAGGTTGCCGGGTTGCGCTCGATGCCGGCCGCCTCCATCGCGTCGAACAGCACGAGGCACGGCTCCGCCAGCCCTCGGTTCGCCAGCGCCGCCATGACGCTGTTGAACGCGTGCGTGTCCGGCAGCAACCCGAACGCAACACCCTCCGGCAGTGCGTCCGCCGCCTCGTCGGCCGGCCCGCCCCGGGCTTGGTTCGCTCGGGGACGCGAGGGCTCCGGGCGCGGCTCGGGGGGGTGGTTTTCGGTCGGTCGCCGTGCTGTGGGAGACGCGGGTGTGCCTTCTTGGCGGGTGCGCCCGGCTGTCTCGGCACCGCCTTCGTCTGATTGAGATGGCGTCGTTTTGCCTTCATCTCGTTGGGGGTCGTCGAAGAATTGGCTTCCTTGCGACGGGTGTTCCGCTTCTTCGGCCGGTCGTCGTGCCGTGGGCACCGTAGCTTTGCCTTTTTGCCGAGTGACTTCTTCGGCTGTCTCGGCACCGCCTTTGTCTGATTGGGATGGCGTCGTTTTGCCTTCATCTCGTTGGGGGTCTTCGAAGAATTGGCTTCCTTGCGACGGGTGTTCCGCTTCTTCGGTCGGTCGTCGTGCCGTGGGCACCGTAGCTTTGCCTTTTTGCCGAGTGACTTCTTCGGCTGTCTCGGCACCGCCTTCGTCTGATTGGGATGGCGTCGTTTTGCCTTCATCTCGTTGGGGTTCTTCG
The DNA here is from genome assembly GCA_030068145.1 of Diplonema papillatum. Lineage (NCBI taxonomy): Eukaryota > Euglenozoa > Diplonemea > Diplonemida > Diplonemidae > Diplonema > Diplonema papillatum. The sequence goes on from JAPJBO010000346.1 coordinate 208,539, forward strand.
AAGGATTGGCTTCCTTGCGACGGGTGTTCCGCTTCTTCGGCCGGTCGTCGTGCCGTAGGCGCCGTAGCCTTGCCTTTTTGCCGAGTGACTTCTTCGGCTGTCTCGGCACCGCCTTCGTCTGATTGGGATGGCGTCGTTTTGCCTTCATCTTGTTGGGGGTCTTCGAAGAATTGGCTTCCTTGCGATGGGTGTTCCGCTTCTTCGGCCGGTCGTCGTGCCGTGGGCACCGTAGCTTTGCCTTTTTGCCGAGTGACTTCTTCGGCTGTCTCGGCACTGTCTTCGTCGGATTGGGATGGCGTCGTTTTGCCTTCATCTCGTTGGGGTTCTTCGAAGAATTGGCTTCCTTGCGACGGGTGTTCCGCTTCTTCGGCCGGTCGTCGTGCCGTGGGCACCGTAGCTTTGCGTTTTTGCCGAGTGACTTCTTCGGCTGTCTCGGCACTGTCTTCGTCTGATTGGGATGGCGTCGTTTTGCCTTCATCTCGTTGGGGGTCTTCGAAGGTTTGGCTTCCTTGCGACGGGTGTTCCGCTGCTGTAGATACCGTAGCCTTACCTTTTTGGCAAACGTGTTGCTCTGTTGTCTCAGCGTCATCTTCGTCTGACGGATATGGCATCGTTTTGCTTGCATCTTGGGGGTCTTCGAAGGCTTCGTTTCCTTGGATCGAGTGTCCCGTGCGCGCCTCTTTTTCGGCCGATCGTCGTGCCTCTGCTGCCGCCGGCGTTTTGCCCTCACCATCGGGGTCTTCGAAGAAAGCCTCGTCATCTCGGAACGAGCGTTCCCTTGCCGCCGGCTCCGCAGCTTCGCCGCCGTTTGCTTGGGACGACGCGCGTCCCAAGCGAACGGACCGGTCTACGACTTCTTCTCCGCTGGATCGTGGTCGCCCGCTGCTGTCCTCGGTGCCTTCGTCCGGCGATGGCGAAAATTCGTTCTGCGCCGCGGTGTGGCTTGTGGCAAGCGGTGAGGGACCTGCGTGCCCGTCGTGGTCAGGACGTCCGGGCGAGCGCGACGCCGCGAGCAGGAAGTGATACGCCTGCATGACCGCCGAAGCCTCCGCGAAGCTGGTCAGTGCGATCGTCGCGGCGCGCGGGTTCAACGGCTTCCCGTCCCGGATCCACCGCCGGAACAGCGAGATCGCGAGCTCGTGCCGCCCCGCGGTCGCGCAGTTGTGCATGACGGACGAGAGCAGCGCCGGGTTGGCTGTGACCGTTTCCCGCAGCTGGTCAACCGACTCCTGCACGAAGCCGGCCCTGCCCTTGGTGGTCAGGACTTGCGCGGTGGTGTGCTCATCGGGCGTGAACGGGGGGTGAAGGTGGGGCAGGTCTGTTGCGATCCGGAACGCGTCCTCCGTGCGCCGCGCATCGTTGAGCGCCTTTAGCACCGTCGTTGCCAGCTGGTTCTCCGAAGCCGCGTCGTGCTCCCGCAGGAACGACCGCATCCCCTCCCGCCGCGCCCTCTCCAACCCCGCCGCTCCCCGCGCGGCCACCTCGTCGATTCCCGCGCGAATCGCTCTGTACCGGCAGCCCCTGGCCGCCAAGTACTCTCCGTACAGCGACCAGCACGTCATCCACTGCCCTGCCTTCTGGCAGGCGTACGCCACCGCGGCGTAGTCGGCGGACGGCAATTCGGCCGGTTTGCGACACCCTGGAGGTCGGTGCCCCACGCCGGGCTCTCCCTCAGCTTCCGGCGGTTCGTGAGGTTCAGAGGACAGGTGTTTTCGAGGCTCCGGCGGACCGTTGAGGCTGGGCGCTTCTGTTGGAAGCCCGGGGGGGGGCGAATGGCTCCCTTCTGTTGCTCGATGCCCCGCATCCAGCACTCCGTCCGCGTCTACCGGTTTGTGTGGTTCAAAGGAATGGTGTTCTGAAGTCTCCGGTTGCCCATGGAGGCTGGGCGCTTCTATTGGAAGCCCGGGGGGGAACGATTGGCTTCCTTCTGTCGTCAGTCGGCCCGCGTCGGGGCCCGTTTCTTCGGGAGTGGGAATTGGCCCGAACACACCTCTTCCTCCTTCTCCCGGTCGTTTCGCTGTTTGGTGCGCCGAAGGCCCCCGAAATCCGGCAGAGTTTGCCGCCTGGGGCGGCACCGAAGGGAGAATTCGAGCTGCCGGCGGGTGGTGCTCAACTCTGCGGTTGTCCCTCGGCTTCGGCCCCGGTTCGGCCGCGGCTGCGACCCACGTGCCGCGCCCTGCCGCGTCCGCCTTCACCGCGGACGCCCTGAACCGCCGCAGGCACTCGGACCAGTCGTGCCGGTGCGCCCACAGCAGGGAACGGAGCGGGGCCCCACGCGACGACATCTGCGCATTGTCAATTCCCCGGGGGAAAGCGTCGGCAGGGGTTGGTCGTTGTTGTTTTTTTTTTTTGTGTTTCCGACGATCCCGAATGGACGTACAGATTGGTGTCTTGACCTTTTTTTTTTTCTTTTGTATAAGCACAGGGCCTTATATATAAAAATTCCTCCCACGTAACTGTCCATAAGTTGCTCGGAGTTACTAAAAATCCCAGTTGCGGCACAACTGCACGTTTATGTATCCGACAGGGTGCACCTCTTTGGTTGTCACTACTGTCCATCACAGAGACTGTCCTTCAGAAGCAAAAGAGCCATGCGAAGAAGGCGAGTGTTGGGGTACTTTAGCAGTGTGCCGGGATCATTCAAGAACACTTGGCAGTAATCTGCAACAGCAGGGCAGACAGCCGCGGTCTTCGCTTTCTTGGCAACACGTCACGAAACAATACACAAGCCAGAAATACTAGCGCCGCAGGCGCGGAAATTTTTTTCAAGCTATTGGGCAAGTCGCAGGTTCCAAATTTGAGGCTGTACGTTGCTTCAATGATGATCCAAAGGTGCAGTAACCGGTGCTGTGTACTGCTAGTGTGACTGCTGTACTGTAGCACTACTACTGGGCCCCTCAGCCGGGGCATTCTGTGCTCTTTTTTTTTTTTTTTGTTGCTCGGACTTGGTCCGAGCACCAGACCCATAAATAAGCCACTGATAAGCACCTCAGCATACTAGCTCTGACCTCGACCCCCGAGCCCAGAACTGGTAAACTGGTCTGTATCCAAATTTTGTGCACAGGGGGTGTTGCAGGAGGGCAGCCACCCCCGTTCGGCAACGAATGCCTGCAGAGCGAAGTCGTACCGGATAGCGGTGGGATGGTGGACAAAGGACGAAGAAAGCCATACGCCTGCTACGGGAAACAAAGGGACGAGTTCAATGGGCCAACAACAGCTTCAGTGAAGGGCCGATTGCAGCAGCCTTGGGGTAGTCATCATATTTTTGCGCATGACCCCCACTTTGTCGACGCACGCTTCATACTCCGGCCACGTGGCGAAGTTCAGTGTTCTTGGGCTCGCAATCCACGCATTGAGGTACGCCATAGCGCTCCTCGGGATGCCGCTGCCACGTTCATACGGGCATTGAGCCCGAGCATTAGCACGTCGGTCAGCGTCTGCTCGTGAAGCCTCTTCCTGGCTTTTGTCAACACCCTTTTCATGTTTGAAAAGACACGCTCGACCGATGCTGTCCCCATTGGCAGGACAACAGCAATGGCAAACAGCTTGTTTGTCTCTGGAATTGCCGTCGAAAGGTTCGATGACTTCAGCAGCCCCAGCATGACGTCTTCCAATGCACCCGGTGGTTGAACACGGTGGTAGTACACTGTGGTACCCCGTGGTGCACGGTGGTAGTACACTGTGGTACCCTGTACACACTGTAGTACACAGTGTGTAGTACACTGTGGGTAGCCGGTTCCTCCGGGAAAATAATAATAGCTGAGATTTTTTTTTTTTTTTTTGACCCAGACCAGTCAGGGATTTATATAGCTTTTGCTCCTCTGAAGAAAAGTCCTTTTTCCCCTCGGGGTCCTGTCCCGGATCCAAAATTAATTAGAATTGGTAGTCAACAGGCACCGTGCCAGCCCAGCCCAGCCCAGCCCAACAACTCCAGCCCAATAACCCAGCCCAGCCCAGTCCAACATACCAGCCCAGCCCAGCCCAGCCCAGCCCAGCCCAGCCCAGCCCAGCCCAGCCCAACAACTCAGCCCAGCCCAGCCCAGCCCAACAACTCCAGCCCAATAACCCAGCCCAGCCCAGTCCAACATACCAGCCCAGCCCAGCCCAGCCCAGCCCAGCCCAGCCCAACAACTCAGCCCAGCCCAGCCCAATAACCAGCCCAGCCCAGTCCAACATACCAGCTCAGCCCAGCCAGCCCAGCCCAGCCCAGCCCAACAACTCAGCCCAGCCCAGCCCAGCCCAGCCCAACAACTCAGCCCAGCCCAGCCCAGCCCAACAACTCCAGCCCACTAACCCAGCCCAGCCCAGTCCAAGCCCAGCCCAGCCCAACAACTCAGCCCAGCCCAGCCAAATAACCCAGCCCAGCCCAGTCCAACATACCAGCCCAACCTCAGAGCTTCTCTCCCTTCGGGATGAGCGTAACAAAGGCTGTATTTACTGCCTCTAGTACTGCTACTTCTGATAGCATGCTGTGAGCTTCTGTCGTCATGCTACCTCTGACCGCCCAGCTTGGAGTGAACGACACTGGAAAGAAGGGATGACGGTGTAGAAAAGGAAGCAACGACGATCAAGGGTCGCTGGGGGGGCGCTTGGTCCGCTTGGAAAAAGAGGTAGGCCGAAAGACTAGACCAAAGACACAGGATTCTGCTCCCTGCGCGATCTCCAAGCCAGAATGGCCTTCGCCGCTTCGAAGTAGACCGACATCTTCGCAAATTGCAGTCGTGTTCTTCGCACATTGGTGTACGAAATATTGTCATCGTCCTCTTCGCTCTCGTTACCTTCGGGCCTTGGAGGAGTCGCAAGGTACTCCCTCAGAAGCAAATCGAGGAACTCCTCTGTGATCTTCGGGACGTTGTAAGACACAAACAGGCACATGCGGACAGTTTTGTTTGCAAGCCTGTTCCGAAGGTAGGTTCGGAGGAGCTTGACCTTTGAAAACAAGCGTTCAACAGATGCTGTTCCGAGGGGCAACACAAGGGCAATGCGAAGTAGGCGGGTAGTGTGGGGGTACTGTAATCGCAATGCCTGGTTGTTCAGGAATTCCTTGCAGTATTCTGTGAACGAAGTCTTGGGGGCACTTGCCTGTATTCGAGCAAACTCCACAAGGGCAGAAGGAAACTCCGTGCGGGTGTCGCTTATCGTACCCTCGTCAAAAAATGCGGGGGTCTCGGTTTCAGCCACCGTTCCTGCAGCGTTTTCAACGGCCATTGTTTTTTCGGTCCCGAAGTGGTCCAGGGCAGCTTCGAGCATTCCCTCGAGCGCCTCTAGGCTTCCCGGTTGGATGCGGGCAACAACTTCCGGTGTCGTTCCATGAAGGGAAACGTCTTGAAAAGCCCGCTTGAAGTGGCGACCACGGGGGTCAAATACCCCAAGGCCCTGCAGGACCGGCAACCCGCTCAGCCTCTTGTCCACTGCCTTGATAAGAGAGTCGATGAACGTTTTTCCTATTTGCATGTGAAACTGCTCCACAAACTCGTGTGTGACGGATGGTGTTCCCCAGTCGGCAGGCTTCGCCCAGTTGATTTGCAAATGGCAGGAGCTGTACTCAGGAAACTTTGTTGGGCTATCCATTAGGGTCTTGAGCTCGTTCACATAGAACCCCTTTAGGTACCCAACCTCTGCCCAGCACAAGTCCGCACGTTGCAACTGGGCACTGAAGCGTGACAGGATAGGAGATGCAACTGAAAGAAGAAACAATGCAACGAGAACCGAATTATTAAGTTCGGTGCGCAATGCCTGTGCCTGCTCTTTCGCGTTCCCTTCACCGTGACAAGACAAGGAAAACACGGCGTGCATGCATGTCTTCAGCGTGGTCACGAGTGTGGATGCAGCTCGAAAATGTGACACCCAACGAGTGTCTCCCACTTCCACCAACTCGAGAGAGCGGAAAAAGAAAAAGTTATCCGCGACCTCATGCATGCGCCTGACATCCTCTTCGGCTTCTTTGAATGCACGCACCTTGGCCTGTGTGTCCCCCCTTCCGCGCCGAAAGTAGACAAACACATTTTTAACGAACGAGAAACAGGAAACAACCACAGGAATGTCGTCTCCGGCACTCACACATGCGAGGTTGAAAATGAGCCAATTCACCTACCCCCTGATCGAGTGTAATCGAGCGTAATCGAGCGTAATCGAGTGTAATCGAGCGTAATCGAGCGTAATAGAGTGTAGTAGAGTGTAGTAGAGCGTTGTAGAGTGTGATCGAGATTGACACTAGTATTTTGGGTTCGACCACTGGTGGACCCCTGACTGGCCCATGGGCGACCATGTTGACCACTGTCTGGCCCCAGAAGTGCCAAGCATAAGCATACGAGGGACGGAAACCGCAGGCAAGTGGGCGATGTGCATATGAGACCGGAAGCTTTCGGGGACTGCAGGCGAGTTGGTGGCGAAAAGGGACAAAGATCTTCGAGCGACTGTGAGCAGCCTAGCAAGACGGGATGATGAACGATGATGAAAAAAGAAGAAGCGCTAGGCCGCTCGAAAGCACACGAAATCCGCACCTTGCGTTGCAGCACTACAGCTGAAAGACGAGCTTCTTCCTCGGCTCTTGGCACTCCTCTGCCTTCCTCTTCACCAGGACAGTCCCTGGCGGGTCAGCATCCGGTAGCTCCACCGGCTGGTCAGCATCCGGTAGCTCCACCGGCTGGTCAGCATCCGGTTGCTCCACCGGCGGGTCAGCATCCGGTAGCTCCACCGGCGGGTCAGCATCCGGTAGCTCCCCCGGCGGGTCAGCATCCGGTAGCTCCGAGGCCCTGTCTTCGGCTGTGCTCGTGCCTGCAGGCTTCGTCGGCTTCGGCTTCTTCCAGATGTCGAAAAGAGATCTGTAGCTGGACAGATCCTCTTTCGCGGCAGCGGCTCGCCTTTCTTCCTCTCGTCGCGCTTGAGCCCCAACTCGAGAGTCTTGCAAATGAGACCCTCGCTTCTTCTCGACCGCAGCCACCGCGGTCTTCTCCAGCAGAGCGGCGCCCTTTTCACAGCCGCTTATGTGGGCTTCGTAGGGGGCTAGCCTGAGCTTGTCCTTGTCCCCCTCCTTGGCGACGAACACCACCTTTGAGCATCCCACGCAAGATACGGTGGGCGAGATGCCTTTACCGACCTTGAAGGCCGGTTGCAGGTCGGCGCCGGTTAACTTAGCGGCTAGCTGGGCCGCTGTGTTCGCTTGCTTGCCTGCCGCCCGCTTCTCGGTTGCGTCCAGCACGACAATAAGCTGTCGTGCGTCCGCTCTGGCTGCTGCGAACAAGTCCGCCGGCCCAACGACCTCGCGGATGCCGGTGTCATCGTCGTCGAGGCGCGCGGCGGATTTCGGCAGCGTGTACCGAACGGCGGTGGGGGCTAGGGAGACAGTAAAGCCCTCCCTTCGCGCGATCGGCACCGCTGCGTCTCGTGCCTTTTTGACGTACTGCGCAAGGTCGTCACCCCCCTGCTCAACGTACAAAACGGCCTCTGCGGCCGCTGTTCGGTCCTTTTTGGTAAGGAGCTTTTTTGTGCGCTCCCCCCAAATCACCTTCATGGTGAAGCTGATCTCATTCTCGCGCGGCATCTTAGAATTCAAACCCCCTGCAATAAAGTTCACAATGAAAGATTATCAATGCAGCACGAAGCGAAGCACAACCAGATCACACGCTTGAACGCACACAACATTCGAGACAAGGCATCGAATGCACGACAGCCACTGATAGAGAACGACAAGAACGCAAGAGAGATGGGACAAACATATGACGGCATGCGTTTTCGTAGAGTCCGTACAGGCCAGATGGTTTATGTAAGAGCAGCAAGAATGAGGACGTCGTCTGAATGAAAATGAGCCTGCTGACCGCAAACAAAATTACTTGAGCAGAGGAACGAGAAGCTAAAGTGACCCATGGTTAATCAGGAGTCAGCGCTTGACGAATCGTCGGCGCTGTCGGACTCGTCGGACTCGTCAGAATTGTCGGACTCGTCGGAATTGTCGGACCCATTGGACGAGGTACTACTGCCTGACTTGTTCGATGATTTCCCAGCCTTAACCGTAGGGTTCTTTTTCCGACGTTTCACAGAGTGCTTTCCCCCGGGCTTCTCCGGACGCTTTCGCCCGACCTTGCCGTAGGTAGTCGGCAGCTTGAAGTCGGACTTGTCGAAGGCGATGATGGCTTCGAGAAGGTCGCTCATTTTGCCCTTTTTGGGAAGGCGTCGCTTCATGCTTTGACTCAATACGCATGCGCGAGTGCCGTTTTCAGCAATCTCCTTCGGGGTCAACTGCTCGATTGCCTCCAAGCGTGTCTTCGCGATCTCTTCCCTTGCATCGCGCTTGCGCTGGCTTTCATCAGCAAGATTCTGTTTTCGCTGGGTGTGTGCTTCGAACTCGTCTGCCAGGCGGTGGGACCTTTCAATGCAGTTTTCCCATGAACGGTACACCGTATCACAAAGAGTCGAAACGGCGCAGTCCCGAAGCAGCCACTCGCTGATCTCAGGTTCGTTTCCTCCTCGAATAACAGCTATACCCCTGAGTACCTCATCGGTGACAGTCTGGTTCTTGCAGTCTTCAACAGTCTGCTTCACCACACCTACAGGGGTTTCCGTTAAATTCGGATTGCAGTTCGGGGGTGCGTTGGCTGCATTCGACATGTTGATGTACTTGTCGAATTCTAGGCGCTTGAAATGCCGCACGTATTTCATTACGTGCCCAACCAGAACTTCGGCTTCCTCGGAGACTGCAGTACACTCAATTTCTTGGGGTATGTCGGACTGTCGATGGGGAGCGAGGGCGTCTTTTAAAGCTGCTGCGTATCCAGATAGCTTTGCACCAGGCTTGTCCTCGACAAGGAAAACATCTTCGAGTTCCACAACACCGAACTTCAGCTTCGACTTGGATGCGGTTTCCACCACTCGGATCTGCAACGGGACGACGCATCCGAACCAGTCCTTCTTGCCCTGCACGACCAATTTCTGAAGATCGTGGTCACCCACATTCTTGCAGAGGCAACACAGGATGCTGCACCACGCCTCCTTGACGGTGCCGAGCTGGTCAAGATGCCAAAGCAAGTGCGTCAGAGGATAGCAGAGCGACGTGAACAGCAAGCGGAGGACGCGGAGCTTCGGAAGGAACGACGTGCCCACGAGGGCCTCATACAGCTTGAGGAACCGGTTTGGCACACGCTTCTTTGCTATTGGGCTGGACGCGTACAGCAGGACTTGCCGCGTGGAAAGATAAAGCCGCGCCCACTCGGCAAGAGGTTTTCCCCGAATCTCTTCTGAAAGGCTGTAAGCTCCGGCCGTCAGTGTTGAAAACCGACCGGCTTTGACTGGTGCCCAAAACACGCCTGCTGGGCTCACGCCAGCGTTTTCTTCCAGCCAGTGGTGGAAGGCATCGTTTCCTGCGATGAAATCATACGCCAATGGAATGAGTGATCGCAAAGGAAGGTCGGTCGCCAGACATTTTTGGACGGCTTTGTCAGCAAGGTGCAGGCGATGCACGGGCTCCATGATGACCTCGTCGACGGCCCCACAGGCGTACAACTCACTAGCCGTCGTGAAGAGGCCTCTGTCTGTAACAACCTTCTTCATCCTTGGGAGCAGTGCATCGCCAGGGAGATCGAACCCCAAGGCAAGGAGCGACTCTTGCAGCTTCTGAAAGTAGTCCAGCACGTACTGGAGATACTTCGTCGTCGTTGCTGGATCCTTCTGCCGCACAAGTGCTGCAAGCACAAGCCGCGTCCTCCACCTCTGCTCCATCGTGTCCAGGTACGAGAACGTCAGGCAGAGGATATCCTTGCTCCCCGGAAGCTCTCCTGCATCCCCGGCAATGACGAAGTCACCACCCCCAAGCCGGAGCAGAAACTCCATGTCACCGAGGACAAGGTGCCTACCAAGCGCTCGGCGAACAGCCCTATCGCCTGGAACTGGCCCGCACGGAATGCCGAAAGGCTCAAGTACTAACTGCGCTAAATTTAATATATGCGAGCTATTGCGAGATAGT